>SJYC01009320.1:0-64683 GCA_006408675.1 Madoqua kirkii
TCTGCATCCCACTGCTGGGCATCTAACCACCCAGTGGGCAATCCTTGAATTAATGGTTTTGTTTATTGCTCATCAGTGAGTTCTCTCTGTGTCTGTGTGTGTGTGTGTGTGTGTGTGTGTGTGTGTGTGTGTGTGTGTGTGTATGAATTCTGAAGTGACAGCATAGGGTTGGGGGGCACTGTGGGCTGGACAGCGCCATTTTTTCTCAAGTGTTTCTTCTCTTCCAAGATGTCCATGGCTTGTCCTGGTTCTGTTTCTCTTTGCTATTTCTCCACAGGTTCCTCTGCAGTGTTTCTTTCCTCTAGTCCTAGGACCTCAAGCAAATGTCCAGAGACTGTGCTTCCAGAAATGCCTATCCAAAATCAAGGATGGATCTCTCGTTAGTGTAACTTCCCATGTATAAAGAAAACGCATATCCTTGGTTATCCTATTGTGTTTCCATTCAAAGTAACCTAAACTTGTTAAACATTCTCAATCAGTATGACCCAATTATTTTAGTTCTTCATGGATATTTAGAAGTTTCAAGAACACCATCATTATTGATGGAAAGACTGTGTGATTAGACAGAAGTAATTTTGACTTAATCACTAAACCTGAAATTTTCTAGCCATGTGACCCAGGTCTCAATTTCATGGTCTAACCTGAAAGCCCTTATGGCAGAAAGAGAAGAAGAACTTAAGAGCCTCTTGATGAAAGTAAAAGGGGAGGGTGAAAAAGTTGGCTTAAAGCTCAACATTCAGAAAACGAAGATCATGGCTCTGGTCCCATCATTTTATGGCAAACAGATGGGGAAACAGTGACTGACTGTATTTTGGGAGGCTCCGTAATCACTGCAGATGGTGACTGCAGCCATGAAATTAAAAGATGCTTACTCCTTGGAAGAAAAGCTATGGCCAACCTAGATACCATATTGAAAAGCAGAGACATTACTTTGCCAACAGAGGTCCGTCTAGTCAAAGTTATGGTTTTTCCAGTAGTCATATATGGAAGTGAGAGTTAGACTATAAAGAAAGCTTAATGCCTAAGAATTGATACTTTTGAACTGTGGTGTTGGAGAAAACTCTTGAGAGTCCCTTGGTCATCAGGGAGATCCAACCAGTCCATCCTAAAGGAAATCAGTCCTGAATGTACATTGGAAGGACTGATGTTAAAGCTGAAACTCCAATACTTTGGCCACCTGATGCAAAGAACTGACTCCTTGGAAAAGACGCTGGTGGTGGGAAAGATTGAAGGCAGGAGGAAAAGGGGACAGCAGAGGATGAGATGATTGAATGGCATCACTGAATCAATGGACATGAATTTGAGTAAACTCGGGGAGTTGGTGATGGACAGGGAGACCTGGCAAGCTGCAGTCCATGGGGTTCCAAAAATCAGACATGACTAAGTAACTGAACTCAACCTGAAAACATTGCACTAGATGATTTTCTGGGTTCTTCTGTTACAAAAGTCCTATGATTGGTTGGAACGTATTTCTAAAAGATAACCAAAGGAATTATTTTTCAAACATACATAAATTATATGTGCTACAGCACTTAGATCAGTATATGTAAAAATGGGATCCAACTGATTTGTAGATAATACTTCAAGTATTTTACAAATACTAGAATAAGGTTCACTGATATTGCTTATTTATATTATTTTTAAAAATACTGTTGTAAATAAAAGTCACTATTCTGCCACAACTTAAGTATCTTATAAAAAGACCTGATGATTTTATTCCTTAAGCAGCTAAACATGAGGAGCAGCTCACATACAGAGTGTCTCTGTTCTGCTGTTTTCACAAATAATGACACATGCCATGTCATCCCCTCATCTGTAGGGGGCACCTCCCCATGGCTAGAAATCAGCCCAAGACTCCTCATCTGTGAATCTTCTTTGCCAAGCAAAATATCTGGGGGTGTCTTCTTCACTATGTGTGCTTTCCATAGAAGATTATTTTTCTGTTAGGAAGCAAAATTTCCCATCAAGAGGAAAGTCAATTTTTTTAAAAATATGATCAGCAATGCAAAAAACGGTTCAGTCACCCATAAACTCAGAATGTCTGACTGTTAACAAAATTGGAATTCAATGTTAATTTACAAAGCAGAGAGAGAACTCACACTCAAAGACGCAAAAATTGTGAGACACTAATAGCCATGGTGTTTTGAGAGGCCTGAGAAACTTGTGTAATTGCAAAAGTCCTGCCTGTAGCTTGAAAGATCCCCTAAATGAATGGTGGTGGGTGGGTTTCTCCTGCTGGCCCAGGAATTTTCTCCAAGTGTTAAGTGTCCTCTGTAAACAAAGGACCTCCTGGTAGAGAGGGCTCCACTATAGGGAGAAGCCTGAGAGCATCAGCTCCATATCCCCTGAGAATGTCCCTCTTGTCAGGATGGGACTACAGAGTCTGCACAGCATCCTGGTACCCAGTGGGGCCTGGCTGACACTTACAGATGCAGACCTCCTGGGCCAAGCCATAGGACAGGCTTGTGATGGGGGAGGCGGGCTCCAGCTCCCAGGGCAGGTACCACTGCATCCTACCTCATCATCTATGGACACAAGGCCCCACCCCTCAGGATTAAAAGCTGAATGGCATAGGCCATGTCTCAGGTCAACATTCTTTCAAAGCTAGAAGATTTCTTTCAAAAACACATCCATTAATGTGCCTTTCTTAAATAGACCTGATCAATATTTTTAAAGCCTATAGTACACTGGACACTTGAACACATGAGGCCCTTGAAGATGCCGCTTCCTATATGAGAATGCTGCCCGGATGATTCCATCTGGTACTTCAGAGCTCACAGATAAAGTCCCATCATCTCCAGAGTGATGCTCTGCTTGCTCAGACCAGATCACTGCCCTACCCCCAACCCCACCAAAACTTGCTTTTATTGCCAGGTCTCTCATGTCAGTACTGGAGCAGGAAATAACACAGCAGTTGAAGAGTGAGTGCCCAGAAGTAGTGTGGAAGCTTCACACCAACTCCAAGAGCAGAGCCCTTGTCCTTCCTGTGCAGCTAAGGAACCCACGGCATCAACACCAGCATCACACAGCTGGGGGGTGACCAAGGTCTCAGTGAGGCCCCTCTGCCCCATGCCCATGTGCTCCACTGGCAGATGTGCTTCCTTTACCTGGAACCCAGGGCCCTCTCTCTTTCCCAGGCTGCAAATTAATTGCCTTATCCTGTTAATGTCCAGCATGTGACCGTAGGTTCTGAGATGGCCCCAACTGGGCAGGATCCTTCACATGCGGCATCAATCAGGTGATGAGTTTCTCAGCCTGGAGCAGTGTGGACAGGCTGGAGCAGACTTTTCTTCTCTGGGAGAGCCAGGCAGACTTATGGGCAGCCTCACAGTAAACACCGCGTACCCCTCTCATGTGTTCGCCCCTCAGAAAGCTGAAGGAGATGAGGCAAGAGATGTTTTCCATTCTTCTAAAGCTGATACAAGCAGGGAAAGCTACCTGGATAAAGTAGACAATTATGTGTGAGGGGAGTAGATGCTTTAGCTAGATACAGATATAAAACAGAAAATGAAGATAGATTAAGTGGCAGGGATGATACTGCCAGAGACAGAGGATGTGGACAGAGATGTAGATGTAGGTAGGTGTAGGTATATGTAAAGATGGAGATATTCTCCATATATAAATGATAGAGGTGATGCTGAGGGTAAGATGGTGGAGAAGGGGACAGATATGGAGATCTGGTGACCTCTCCATGAGTGCCTGACCAGCCACCAGGTCAGCCCAGCCTCTATGAGCCTCTCCCCTAAACACCCCCTCAGAGTGGGGTCTGATTTGAGTTGTGAAGACCTATTGAGCCTCCTCTTACCTAAGGCAGATGGAATTACAGCAAATTATCCTGGACAGAACTGTCATTCTTGGGTTTTGCAGGTTGTGTCCTGGGAGAAATTTCAGATTTCATGAGGTCTCTGTTTTCTTCTTTTCCAATTGTCTTCCTGCTGATATTCTCATTTAAAACCTCCATGTTGCTAAACTCAATGGCCAGGTGTAGCTGGGGCAGTCATTCCAGGCATTCAAATATCCACTGACCCCTGGATCCGACTAGTACTCACTGAACTCCTGACATAGACTCACAGTGTCTACCACACCTTGACCAGTGCAGAAGTCCCTAGGAAGAGACGTGTGACATCACCTTTCTTTACCTGCTCAGTTCCCCCATGGGAATGGCTCACCTGTC
Source organism: Madoqua kirkii (assembly GCA_006408675.1). NCBI lineage: Eukaryota > Metazoa > Chordata > Mammalia > Artiodactyla > Bovidae > Madoqua > Madoqua kirkii. Next base: position 4,175 of record SJYC01009320.1, read on the forward strand.
ACATGACATTTATTCCAGACACAAGGGTGCAGCCTCCTTGGACTGACTTTTTTTGAGATGTGAAATCTTGTTCAGTGCATGGTGATCAGTGCTTCTATGCTTTGGGGAAGTAATTCCTTTGCATGTCTATGTGTATATTCTTCTAATTTCAGTACAATTCAGTCTTGCTTCCTCTGAAACAAAATTACTGTATATTTCTTTTATTTCTATATTTCATTTCTAAACATTTCTTGAGATTCATTTTCTCAAATGAACTCCTCAAATTTATATTCCCACAGCAGATTTAATCCATTTTCACTTAAAATACGGGTAACAGTCATGTGTCTCAAAAGACTTTTTGTAATATTCCCATATTAAAATAGAATATATATAAGATATTCATTAAATCTAGTCCACATTAACAAGAGAAATTTAGTGATTTGAAATCCAAGTTGGTATTTTCCTTTGAATTATGGATGACTTTATCAAAAAAGTATCTTATTACATGACTTTGAACATAATTTAGGTCAAGAAAGTAGAGAGGAGAGCTAATGTGTATTGACTGCTTACTAAACCCATGTATGATCTGTCTTAATCCTCCCCCATGGCTCTCTGGGTCCCTTAGGAACCATTAACCTCACTTTACAGTTTTTACAGATAAGAAACAAGCTCTGAAATGGGGCCCAGCTGGGCTGGGTTTGGAGGGCTCTCAGTAACTAGCAGGTGCTGATTGCATGTCAGAGATCTTTTTCACTTCACCATATCCTGTATCCCATGTCCCATTTATGAAACATAAAAATTCATTCAGGAAAGAAGTGGTCAGAAGTTGGGTTTCAGTTCTGCTTCCATTCATCCACATATTAAGGGTATTTTATTATATAATTGAATCCAGTAGTTTGGTCATAGACACTGATGCACATTTCTAATGGAAATTTATAAGCATCACAGAAGGTATGAAGCTAGGAGGCAAAGTAATGACCTGATTGATAGGCTAGAAATATGGGTTATATATATTAACTATGATTGTTGTTGTTCAGTGGCTAAGTTGTGTCCAACTCTTTGCAACCCCATGACTGTAGCACGCCAGGCTTCCCTGTCCTTCACTGTCTCCCAGAGTTTTCACAGCTTGTGTCCATTGAGTCAGCAATGCTGTCTAGCCAACTCATCCTCTGCTGGCCCCTTCACCTCTTACCCTCAACCTGTAAATATATTTAATATAAATAATGTGTATATGATTTCAAATACTAGTAACAATAGCCCAAGATCAGAGAGACCAAGTTAAATGCAGAACATGGCAGAACACTTGACTAACAACTTGCTGTCATCAGGAGCAGGTAAATGATGGCCTGAAACAGCTCAGATTGCATTAATAAAAATGAACAATGAGATACAAAGAAGTAGTAACACATTTAGAGGAAAATAATGGGAAGGAAAGAGTATTTGGCAGAAGGCTGTGGCTACAGAGAGTTTTAAGTATACGACTAGAATGATCAACCCACAGAAACCAGAAATGGAGGAGTAGAAACTAGGGAAATGGTGGAGGAACAAATGGAATGGAAAAACCGAAAAACCTGAGGCCTTTATGAAAGGAAAGTGCAGATTACTTGTGAGTGAAACGCAGGGAGAGATGGAAATACAGACCCTGGGAACAGAGCTTAGGCCTGAGGGCCAGGGCTGTGGGTCAGGGAGTGGCTGTGGGTCAGGCAGTGGCTGTGTGGGCAAGTCCTTAGGTGAGGGAAGGTGGACTCGACATGCAGGAGCGTTAGAACTCTTACTGCCATGCCCACTCTCATGCAGTGTTTCTCCAGCACCTATGATGATTTATCATTTCCTATTAATTATAACAGTAACTTGCATCCATAACATGTTGTTATTAGAGGTTTATATATGCACTTTCCACCTGACATTTCCTTTAGGATTCATTAGTTCATTTGCTTTCCAACCCTTATTGAGAACATGCTCTATGTCACATGCTATTTCATGTGCTGGGAACATAAAGAGAAAGATAGACAAAGCTAATGCTTCCGTGAACCCATATATTCTCCTGTGGAAAAACAAACCAGCCCTAAATAAGTAGGTAAATACATATTTTAATTATTGGAAAAGTATTATAAAATGAAGCAGTGGTTGCGTAGTGTTTTTCAGTCTACTAATAGTGACCCATTTTGTTCTATGATATTGACTTATTGGGTCCCAGGCAACAGGTTTTTAAATAAAATGTTACAGTAGATTCAGATGTGATAGGACACAATGCATTGTGTACAGAACCATCAAAGTGTAACTCGTATGTTATATAAGCTTTCTTTCCTGTATATACACACATGTATACATTTCATCTGCAGCTGCCATTCAGCGGGGCAGGGCGGTGGGGGGTGGGTGTCTGTGGTGGAAAGAGCAGGCAGGGGTGTGACCCAGCCCTGGTTTCATCTTCCCTGATGGCACTCCTGTCTCCTTGCCTCCTTGCTCCTTCTCTGTAGATGCCCAGGGCTCCAAGGAGCAGGGAAGAGCTCTGCACCTGGAGGCGGGCTCTAAGGAATCAGCTTAAGGATCTAGAGGCTGAAGGGCTGTGACCTGCCAGCTGGAGACCCCACAGTGCTGGTGTGTATTTCAGTCTGTGTCCAAAGGCTGCTGACATGAACTCCAGTCGGAGGGCAGGAGAGAGAAAATGAGAGATCCCAGCTCAGCACTGAGAGGAGAGGGGGGACATTCTTCCTGCCTCCGGCTTTTCTTCTCAGATCTTCAGTTGACAAGATGGAGCCCTACACTGGGGAGGGTGACCACTGAGCCCACCGATCAGATGTGGAGCCCATCCAGAGACACCTCACACAGGCCCAGAGAGGATGTTTTAGCTGGTTAATTTGACACGCAAATTAACTGCCACCTGCTCCCCCACCAGCCAGCCAGGCTAGCTCCATGACTATCCCTGATAATTGACATGTACACACACACACAGTTTTCTTGTTTGGATCATAAAAACTAACATGAATTAGATTCTCCATTTTAATTAAATTTAAAGACTTGTTTACCATTAGTTCTAAAGAAAAAAGTGGCCACGATCTGAAATTTTCTACTTTCAACAAAGCACAGGGGGAAATTAATGCCTATTATACTAAGTTCGCATATAAGTTAAATAAGCAGGGTGACGATATACAGTTTTGACATACTCCTTTGCCAATTTGGAACCAGTCCATTGTTCCATGTCTGGTTCTAGCTGTTGCTTCTTGACCAGTGTATAAGTGTCTTAAGAGGCAGGTAAGGTGATCTGGTATTCCACAGTTTGTTGTGATTCACACAATCAAAGGCTTTAGCATAGTCCATGTAGCAGAAGTAGATTTTTTCGGGAATTCTCTTGCCTTTTCTATGATCCAGCTGATGTTGGCAGTTTGATCTCTGGTTCCTCTGACTCTTCTAAATCCAGCTTGTACATCTTGAAGTTCTCAGTTCACGTACTGTTGAATCCTAGCTTGGAGGATTTGGGGCATTTCTTGCTAACATGTGAAATGAGTGCAATTGTGTGATAGTTTGAACATTCTTAGGCATTTTCCTTCTTTGGATTGGAATGAAAATTGACCTTTTCCAGTGTGGCCACTGCTGAGTTTTCCAAATTTGCTGCCGTATTGACTGCAGCACTTTCATAGCATCATCTTTTAGGTTTTGAAGTAGTTCAGCTGGAATTCCATCACCCCCTCTAACTTTTTTTCTGGTGATGCTTCCTAAGACCCATTTGACTTTGCACTTCAGGATGTTTGCCTCTAGGTGAGTGATCATACCATCATGGTTATTCAGGTCATTAAGACTTTTTTGCTTAGTTTTTCTGTGTATTCTTGCCAAGTCTTCTTAATATCTTCTGCTTCTGTTACATCCATACCATTTTTTGTCCTTAATTGTGCCCATCTTTGAATGAAATATTCCCTTGGTATCTCTAATTTTCTTGAAGAGATCTCTAATCTTTCCCATTCTATTGTTTTCCTCTGTTTATTTGTATTATTCACTTAGGAAGGCTTTCTTATCTCTCCTTGCTATTCTTTGGAACTCTGTATTCAGATGAGTATATCTTTCCTTTTCTCCTTTGCCTTTCACTTCTCTTCTCAGCAATTTGTAAGGCCTCCTCAGACAACCATTTTGCCTTTTTTGCATTTCTTTTTTTGGGGATGGACTTGATCATTGCCTCCTGTACAATATTCTGAGCCTCTGTCCATACTTATTCATGTACTCATTCAGATCTTATCCCTTGATCTATTTGTCACTTCCACTGTATAATCATAAAGGACTTGATTTAGGTCACATCTGAATGGTCTAGTGGTTTTCCCTACTTTCTTCAATTTAAGTCAGAATTTTTCATAAGGAGTTCATGATCTGAGCTACAGTCAGCTCCTGGTCTTGTTTTTGCTGACTGTATAGAACTTCTTCATCTTCAGCTCCAAAGAATATAATCAGTCTCATTTCAGTATTCACCATCTGGTGATGTCCATGTGTAGAGGCATCTCTTGTGTTGTTGGAAGAGGGTGTTTTCTATGACCAGGGCATTCTCTTGACAAAACTCTGTTAGCCTCTGCCCTGCTTCATTCTGTACTCCAAGACCAAACTTGCCTGTTACTCCAGATATCTCTTGACTTCCTACTTTTGCAGAGTACATTATTAGAAATGCTGGGCTGGAGGAAGCACAAACTGGAATCAAGATTGCCAGGAGAAATAACAATAACCTCAGATATGCAGATGATACCACCATTATGGCAGAAAGTGAAGAGGAACTAAAGAGCCTCTTGATGAAAGTGAAAGAGGAGAGTGAAAAGGCTGGCTTAAAATTCAACATTCAAAAAACTAAAGTCATGACATCCAGTCCCATCACTTCATGGCAAATAGATGGAGAAACAATGGAAATAGTGAGAGACTTTATTTTGGGGGGCTCCAAAATCACAGCAGATGGTGACTACAGCCATGAAACTAAAAAACGCTTGCTCCTCGGAAGAAACAATGTGACCAACCTAGACAACATATTAAAAAGCAGAGACATTACTTTGCCAACAAACGTTTGTATAGTCAAAGCTAAGGTTTTTCCAGTAGTCATGTATGGATGTGAGAGTTGGCCCACAAAGAAAAGCTGAGTGAAGAAGAATTGATGCTTTTGAACTGTGGTGCTGGAGGACTCTTGAGAGTCCCTTGGACTGCAAGGAGATCAACCTTGAATATTCATTGGAAGGACTAATGCTGAAGTTGAATCTCCAATACTTTGGCCACCTGGTGGGAAGAAGACCCTGATGCTTGAAAGATTGAAGGCAGGAGGAGAAGGGGATGACAGAGTATGAGATGGTTGGATGGCATCACCGACTCAATGAACATGAGTTTAAGCAAGCTCCGGGAGATAGCAAAGGATAGGGAAGCCTAGCATGCTGCAGTCCGTGGGGTCACAAAGAGTTGAACACACCTGAGTGACTGAGCTGAACTGATACTAAGTTCTAATGATTTCCAACAAAAATCATTGCAACAGGTGTCTCAGTAACCCTCATTCAGCAAGACCTCCCAAGAAGCAGCTACAGAGAAATTTACTAAATGTGGAATGCTGGACCTTGTCTCTTATAAAGGTCAACCCATTAATTCTCAGAGTGCTTTAATCCAAGGTTTACTACAAGATAATTTAGCTAGAACTGAAGTAGTTAAACAGGCTTCACAGTGGAGGGACACTGGGTGGACCTTCCTGTTGGGTCCTGGGCTGGTTATTGTATGTGATGGTGGCCCAGTGGCAGGGGCAGGAGGCAGGAAGGAAGCCTGTGGGCAGGGAGCCACTGACACTGTAAGTCCCAGTTAAAGGCCCAATATAGGCCAGGAGGAGAAGGAACAGACCTTATAACGCTGACAAATCTTTAACACCTACGTGATCTTTTCTGAGCTGGTAAGCTTTTGAGGTCAAGTGTTTGAAGCAAAGAGGAGGAGGGAGCCTGCTGAGAAATTGGGCAGTACTTTTTAGTTCCAAGTTAAATACCATGACTTACTGCCTCTTTTTAAGGTCAGAAAAAGTTTATTATTTTTTTTAAGTCCTTTGCAATCACTTCCAAGCTTTACTAATAATACAAGACACCCACCCTCAGCCCAGGCACACTGCTGCAGCCCACGTCATTCCCCTCGCCCCCATGGCAAGCCTGGGCCTGCCTCACATGCTAGGTGAGAAGGCATTCAAGGCAAAGAAAAACTTATCTATCTTTGAACTTTCCCACCAACACAAATTTAAAACTCCATAAATGTCTATTGAACATATTTAAACTAGAAATTTAAATCATGGGCTCAAAAATCAAGCTGTTTGATGTGTCATATTAAAATGTTTCAAATATTTAATACTTTAACATTTTTCAGTGAAAATGCTGATGATCAATCTAATTAAACCATTCCTAGGAAGCCAGGCTATTAAAAATGAACTCCCCCTCACTGCTTTCCCAACTTTATATGCCCATAATTTAATGTCAATGCCTGTTTCTTAACTATCATAATTTAAATGTTGCCCTATCTGTAACAACTTTAAAATTACCCCGTGCTTATTAGGCACAAAATATATTCAAAATATATTAAAAGAAAATGATAATTTCTTAATAAATTACAATTGAGTCTAAGCTGTCATATTCAGGTATTAGAGACAGTCCTTTTAATATCTGGTCAAGTTTTAACAATTGCAGATCTGGCAACCTAATTATAAAGCTTGGTCATAGAACTAGCTCTCAAATATATCACCATTCTCTGCTGTCATTAAAATATTAATATATTTTTTCCATTTTAAGTATTTTCAATATTCTACTTAGAAGGCTTTTCTTTATTAACAATGACATTCATCATGAATTCTGCATTTCTGTGATGCTACAGTTTCCCTGCAGGTGTCAACATTCGCATAAATACACTTAAGGGCACATCAGCTTGAGGCAGCACTGAAAGTGCAAACTTGTAAAACACAAGTCCTCTGTGTTTGAGGCTGAAAGCGTGCCCTAAAATATTTATGTGTCAATAATAAGACCAGTTTTATTTTGCCCTGAGGACTTCCAGGAACCCAGTGATGGTTTCTCTTCTGATTCAGTGGTTCTTGGTATGAAAACTACCCGCTGGTGGTACCGAATATGGTGAATCTACAATGTCGTCCACGATGAGTGCGAACTCCTTGTTACGAGTCTTGAGGAGGGCGGAATTCTAGGGGAGACGCTCCCGCAGGCCACGTTGCAGCTGCTCCCCACAGCACGCCTCCCCCAGCCCCGCCACCAGGACCAGGACCCCCGTGGAGGCTGCCTCTCCCACAGTGCGGAGCTGGCCGCACTGTCGGCACAGTTTAAGGTTTTTTTCCTGACACTGTCACAGTAATTATAGCCTTATTCTCTAACTCTCACCAGGTGACATTTGTAAAAATTACCTCAGGTGGCATCATGAAATCCCTGTGCTGTTTATTACCTGACATCTGGAATCAATTTATTTGTCTCCCATCTCACAGGGCAGAGCTGTTTCTAGGGTTGATGCAATTACCAGGTGGATATGTAGGAAACAGAAATTCCATTGCAGCTAGATTGCTTTTCTCTTTGAAAATTAAGTCTGATAGCTTCATCTTGAGTGAGGAAATGAAGACCTATTTTTAAATAATGAAGATTTTATGAACAATGACTGAAATGGTCGCTTCTCATCTGCTCAAAAATGAATAATGGAAAATTAGCAGACCTATGTCTTTTATCGTATTACTTTAAATGTGAACTTAGTATGAATTGGTTTCACATTTATTTAATTAAATGGGATACTGAAAAGGAAGCATGGAGATTCTGGCACATAATGAGAACTCAAAATTGTACAACACTTGTCTATGTAGCCTTATATGTAGTTTATATTTACCTGCATTTTATGAGAAATGAGCAGCACATTTTGTTCTTTTTCTTTTTTAAATATAAATTTATTTATTTTAATTGAAGGTTAATTACTTTACAATGTATTGGTTTTGCCATACATCAGCATGTATCCACCACAGGAATACACGTGTTCCCCATCCTGAACCCCCCCACCTCCCTCCCCGTACCATCCTTCTGGGTCGTCTCAGTGCACCAACCCCAAGCATCCAGTATCATGCATCGAACCTGGACTGGCAATTCGTTTCATTTATTACATATTTCAGTGTGTGTGTGTGTATGTGTGTGTGTGTGTGTGTGTATAAAGAAAAAATAGTTAATTTCAATGTGTTAATTTCAAATATACATCAAAGTGATATAGTTATATATATATACACACACAGACATATATATATGCAGTGTATCCCTCCCTTCCCCTTTGGTAACTGTAAGTTTGTTTCTAGGTGAGCAGCACTTTTCTGTAGCATAAAAAAAACTTATTTCTGAAATATAAAGCAATAGTTGTATTTGAAATTAAAATTTCTAAACTTAAAGTCTTAAATATTATGATTTCTGTAAGGAAAGTGTTTGCCTTGGTTGTAGTGATTTCATAAAATGCCATAAGGAAAATAAGATGATCTTTGGTCAGCTTACTTCAGATTGGTTTTATAAGAATGTCTGTGTGCAGCAACACAGCTGAGCATCTAACCTGGAAATCTCTCTCTTCAGGAGGGTAGGGGGCTTTTCCAGGGTCACAGGGACCTTCACTGTCACTCACACTCATCACCTCTTCCTCCATCATGGACATTCTGGTGGCCATCTGTTCATTTAGATTGTTTAAAAACTCCTGTGAAGCATGCCTTCCCAAGACTATGCTGCAGCATGGCCTGCCTGTGATAGAAGCGTGAACTGGAAAGGCAAGAGGTACGTGACCTATAATTGTGATCACAGACTGTCTGACCCTGTGGAATACAGGCTGTAGAGAAACAGGCAAAAGGGGGCAATAACAGTGAGTTAAGGCATTCCATATTTAAAACATTCCTGTAAGGTTGTGTTCTTCTTGAAAGTTAACAAGTTGGCTGAGAAGCTCCCCAAAGAGCCCAAAATCCCAGCCACACCTACTCGGATCTGGGAACAAGCAGCATCATCCCCAAAGCCCCAACTCCCACACTCAGGGTCCAGCCCAGACTTTACAGGAAAGAGCCTCCACCCTTAAAGTCCACTTGCCAGGCCGTGGGGCTCCTTCAAATGTGAACATGTACTGGCCTTTCTGAAGCAGAAAACTTTAGAGTGGCCAGTCTTGGGAAGGAAATTGTCAGTGTCTTCCCGGGAGGAGCCTGTGATTAACCACAAAATATGCTCTCATTTCTAGGAATGCAGCTTTTAAAAGTTGGCTAATTACTTACGTTAATTCATATGACCAACCTACACATCATATTAAAAGGTAGAGATATTACTTTTTTTTATTTAATACTTTATTCTATTTTACAATACTGTATTGGTTTTGCCATACATTGACATGAATCAGCCATAGGTGTACACGATCTCCCAATGCCGAAGCCCCCTCCCACCTCCCACCCCACACCATCTCCCCAGATCATCCCATACACCAACCCCAAGCATCCTGTATCCTGTATTGAACATAGACTGGCACTTCATTTCTTATATGACAGTATACATGTTTCAGTGCCATTCTCCCAAATCATCCCACCCTCTCCCTCTCCCTCAGAGTCCATAAGTCTGTTCTGAGATATTACTTTGACAACAAAGGTCCATCTGGCCAAAACTAGTTTTTCCAGTAGTCATTTATGGATGTGAGAATTGGACAATAAAGAAAGCTGAGTGCCAAAGAATTCATGTTTTTGACCTGTGGTTTTGGAGAAGACTCTTGAAAGTCCCTTAAACTGCAAGAAGCTCAAACCAGTCCATCCTAAGGAAAATCAGTCCTGAGTATTCATCGGAAGGACTCATGCTAAAGATGAAACTCCAATACTTTGACCACCTAATGCAAAGAACTGACTCCTTGGGAAAGACCCTTATGCTGGGTAAGATTGAAGGCAGGAGAAGAAGGGAACAACAGAAGATGAAATGGTTGGATGACATCACCAACTCGATGGACATGAATTTGAGTAAGCTCCAGGAGTTGGTGATGGACAGGGAGGCCTGCCATGCTGCAGTCCATGGGATCGCAAAGAGTTGGACATAACTGAGCTGAACTGAGTTTGTTTGAAAATACATTTGTAGAGGTAAGATAGCTGGCTCATGAGTACACCAGACAGAGTAGAAACAGAAGAGATGCAGATGGATTGCTGATGCCCAGGGTCACTTTTGAAAGAGATGTAAGGATAATTCAGTCCTGCCTCTGAGTTTACAAGTGAGGATGTTGAGACCATACATTTGAACTAACTTACAGCAGTCACCTGCCTTGTTAAGTGTGAGTGCTGAAAGCCAGATCGTGTGATTACAGTCTCACTCTTTTTCAGGAATGATGAATGTCTTCCTTTAGACCATATCAAAACTGGATAAATAAACAAAGGAATGAATCCATTCAGGCTAGGAATGCAAATTATGTTCTATACAGTTAATTTCTCTTTGATATTCTTTAAATGTTTTCTTATTTTTAAACCACTTGAAAAACCAGTTAACAGACACAATTCCTTTTTTTGTTTGTTTGTTTGTTTGTTTACATTGCCCTAACTGGATCTGGTACTCACTCTTTTTCAGGAATGATGAATGTCTTCCTTTAGACCATATCAAAACTGGATAAATAAACAAAGGAATGAATCCATTCAGGCTAGGAATGCAAATTATGTTCTATACAGTTAATTTCTCTTTGATATTCTTTAAATGTTTTCTTATTTTTAAACCACTTGAAAAACCAGTTAACAGACACAATTCCTTTTTTTGTTTGTTTGTTTGTTTGTTTACATTGCCCTAACCTGGATCTGGTAGTTGGTGATGGACAGGGTGGCCTGGTGTGCTGCAATTCATGGGGTCGCAAAGAGTCAGACACGACTGAGTGACTGAACTGAACTGAACCTGGATCCAGTGGATCTTAGGATAGATTCTGACGAGACTCCACAAACAGGCATTTTCAGTGAAGCCTGGCAGCTTCATTTGAGAAGAAGCTAACTTCCTCTTTGACTTTAGACCGCTGGGCTGGGGCCACAGGGTACTCCTCTTCACTCTCTGCCCCACAGACTCCTGTACAGACACTCCCAGACACACTAAAGTTGGGCCACCCCCTCCCCTTAAAACAGAGCAGGACCCTATGGTTCTTGCCCCCCTCCCCAGCCATGTCCTCAGCCTGCCTTCTGTCTGTAGAAAGACTTTAGCCAAAGAAAAAGTTTAATCAAAGGACTGAGAAAAATGCAGAAACAAAGGAAAAGAGTTGAGACCAAACAGTCATTAAGCATAGTCAAGGACCTTTAGTTCCTCTTCAAAGGCTGTTGTATAACATTCTGAGCCATGTCCTGTGAGCTGTCTTTTGGCTGCTGAGATCCCCCACCAGGTGGAAAAGTTAACTACATGATGACCAGACTGTAGCTATGACATAAGCTGGCACAGTTCCAAGAACTAACCTCAAAGAAATGGTAACAAAGCCACCCTGGAACTGAAGACTGACTGTACTTAAAACAATCACGGTAACGCTTATTGGACCACCAGTGGCAGATGTGCAGTTTCTGCATGTAGCCTCCTCCTGTTTATAAAAGCTCTTGCCCCTTGACTGTCGGTGATGGGGGAGCTGACCTTTGGACAGTCATCTGCACTCCCTCTCCCCGCAGGTTGCCGGCCTCTGAAATAAAGCAAACTTTGCTTTACAGCATCCTTTCCTCTTTGTTTGCTTTTGAGCATTGAACAGGAGGACCATCACTTCTAGTTACACCCTGAGAGACTTGGTATAAAGATTTGGACTTCAGTTCAGTCAGTCAGTTCAGTCACTCAGTCCAACTCTTTGCGACCCCATGAACCGCAACACACCAGGCCTCCCTGTCCATCACCAGCCCCTGAGTATACCCAAACCCTGAGTCATGACATAAGCTGGCACAGTTCCAAGAACTAACCTCAAAGAAATGGTAACAAAGCCACCCTGGAACTGAAGACTGACTGTACTTAAAACAATCACGGTAACGCTTATTGGACCACCAGTGGCAGATGTGCAGTTTCTGCATGTAGCCTCCTCCTGTTTATAAAAGCTCTTGCCCCTTGACTGTCGGTGATGGGGGAGCTGACCTTTGGACAGTCATCTGCACTCCCTCTCCCCGCAGGTTGCCGGCCTCTGAAATAAAGCAAACTTTGCTTTACAGCATCCTTTCCTCTTTGTTTGCTTTTGAGCATTGAACAGGAGGACCATCACTTCTAGTTACACCCTGAGAGACTTGGTATAAAGATTTGGACTTCAGTTCAGTCAGTCAGTTCAGTCACTCAGTCCAACTCTTTGCGACCCCATGAACCGCAACACACCAGGCCTCCCTGTCCATCACCAGCTCCCTGAGTATACCCAAACCCTGAGTCGGTGATGCGATCCAACCATCTCATCCTCTGTCATCCCCTTCTCCTCCTGCCCTCAATCTTTCCCAGCATCAGGGTCTTTTCCAATGAGATTTGGGCGTGATCTGCTGCAAAACTACAAAAGCACCTTCCTGAAATCAAAAATTAGCTTAAAAAGATAAGCATAAAGAAAGAGACTAGGATGATCAGGCAATAATAATCTCTTTTTAAATTAGTGTAAGAATCTTTAAAAAGTGTTGGATATTTTGATGGATATATGGAAAGGAACTTTCACCATGGAAATTTTTTTTAGTTTCTCCCTTTTATTTTGCTTTTAATTACACCCATGACAGATTCATGTTGATGTATGGCAAAACAAATACAGTATTGTAAAGTAAAATAAAGTAAAATTTAAAAAAAATTTTAAGGAAATCTAAGATAAAAAATGTTCTGTAAGATTTTTTTAAATTGTGGTAATCATTAGATTAATTAAATTACTACTTGTATGATAACATCCTCATTAATCCATGAGCTAACATCTCCTTAAAAGACTTTCCACAACCAATTGTGAAGTTAGTCAAAATGCTATAAAGATTAGGTCAAGTATTTGCAATAACTGTGTCATTCTCTGTGTTTGAAATTGCTTAAGGGATCCATACTGAGTTAATAACAATTTAATATGTTTCAATCATCATGTTTGAAGAAGTGATCAAGAGAATTCATTCTAGTACACAAAATGTGTGTGCACTGAAATATGTATAATATCATATATGAAATGAATCACCAGTCCAGGTTCAATGCATGATACTGGATACTTGGGGCTGGTGCTCTGGGACGACCCAGAAGGATGGTACAAAGAGGGAGGAGGGAGGGGGCTTCAGGATGGGGAACATGTGTATACCTGTGGCAGATTCATGTTGATGTATGGTACAACCAATACAATATTGTAAAGTAATTAACCTCCAATTAAAATAAATAAATTTATAAAAACAAGTTTTTTTAACTTGTGATTTAAAATAGTAAAAAAGAAAAACATCCAATCTTTCAAAAGTATGTCAGAGGATAAAAGGATCAGAAACTACTGGAGACAAAGAAGAATGAGAAAACTTGAATTCAGGGTCTATGCAACCCCGGAGGCAATGCTTACCTGTAGGTTGAGGACGTGTGTCTTGATGAGCTCATCCTGCCCTGGAGACAGAAAACCAGCTCCCTGAGAGCTCTGGGAAGGCTAGTAGTTACTTGAGAGCCCCCACATAAAACCAGCTTTCCATAATGGTGAGAGCATCAGTGGGTAGGCCAAGAGAATTAAATAAACTCTGTCACAGGTGGAGGCAAGAAATGCTTTATACGTCAGGCTTGCCTTGGGTTGAAGCAGCAGAATAAAAGAAAACACCCTGCTGTGTATCATCCTGATCATAATCCTGTACTCAGGAGTTTAGTAACACGTTTACAATCCCAAAATTATAGCCCCAGATCTACCCACTACTTTTTCATTTTAAACTTCACTGGATTTTTTTTTTTTAGTGCAGTTTTAAGTTCACAGCAATTTTGAGTGAAAAGTATAGAGATTTCCCATACACCTTCTGGTCCCACCTACGCTCAGCCTCCATTAGCAGCGTCCTCACTGGATGGGACACTTGTAACTGTTGATGAACCTACAGTGGCGTGTCATGATCACCTAGAGTCCACATTCATGCTCGGGTGGCTCCTGCTATTGTCCATTTTGAGAGTTTGTTTCTTTTCTCTTATATTCCCCAGTTTGTTTCATTTTATAGATTCTTCATGTAAGTGAAGCCATAAGCACTTGTCTTTCTCTATCTGACATATTTAACTAAATAGAATGCCCCCCAGGCTTCCCATGTTGTTGTAAATGGCAAAATTTTATTCTTTTTAATGACTGAGTAGTATTTCATTGCATGTATGTGTATACACACACACACACACACACACACACACACACACATTCTTTATCCATCCATCTGTTGATGGACATTTAGGTAGTATCTGTATCTTGACTACTGTAAATAGTGCTGCTGTGAATGCATGGGCAGTGGGGCATATGTGTCTTTTTGAATTAGTGTTTTCGCTTTTTTCAGATGCATACCCAGCAGTGGAATTGCTGGATGGTGTGCTAGTTCCATTTTTAGTTTTCTGAGAGATCTCCATACTCTTCATGACAGTGGCTGCACCAATTTACATTTCTCTGACAGTGTGAGAGGATTCGCTTTTATCCGCTCCTCAGCATTTACTATTTGTCAACATTTTAGTGATAGCTGTTCTAAGTGGTGTGAGATGGTACCTCATTGTGGTTTTGACTCTCATTTCTCTTGACTGGTGATCATGAGCATCTTTTCATGGGGCACCACTGTCCTGACTTGTCCTGAGACTCTAGCCTTTACTTGGCATCATTGGAACAGCTGCCAACACAGTGGAAAAACAAGTGAAATACGAATATGAGTTTTAAATAGTTTTCAACATGTAAGGATTTGGGATACAAACTAAGATCTGTGGGCCATACTTTAGAATCTCTAATTGTCTAAATATCACCACCAAAATTTATTATACAGATAATGGAATTATTAAAATATTTCCATAAACAGTGAAAGCATATCTGTTGAATCATTACTGTCATTTCCTGAAGAATACTCAAACTTTCTGAAAAGTCATTTGCTATCTGATTCCATTGTCTATATTTATTCTATATTGCTTTGTATTCTTGTTGAGAGAGCTGGTATGGACCAACTGAAAACCAGTGATACATCTATATCAAGTGAATTAATACTTGTCTTATTTAATTCCTGAACTAAATGCGCTCATCAAAAAACACTGCCATTTACTTTGAATTTTAAAACCAAAGACTGATGTTTTGGTAATAACGTTTTTTTGCTGGATTGTGACTGTGTTTTGTTAACCACATAATCATCGTTAAAAGAAACCTTCAGGTCTGGCTCACTGCCAGTGCTTCATGTACCCGAACCAACAGAAAGGAAACCTTGCTGCCATGCATGTAATTATTTGCCACTGAATTTGTTCAGTACATCTGTCCAGAAATAACAGAGGTCTTTGTTTGAATGGTTAATAACCAGACCCCCAAGGTAGCTAGTGTGTACCATGATTTCGTCAAATAGCTGCAAGTAAAGTACATTTTATATCTTTACTTTTTTAACTCCATGACAGTTGTGCTTTTTGTGTTACTGAATTCAGTTAAGGAAAGTTGTTATTGCAACAGCACAGTTAATGAGTTAGGCAGATTTTCAATAATAATAAAATCTGTCATCAGGTGAATGATAATGTAAGCATCATCCATCAGCTTCCTTGGATATAAAAAACAAAAGAGATATAAATCTAGGGGTGAGATACAATATAGTCCACATATACATCATATTTATGACCATATATAAAGTCAACAGATGATTGTAAATATGGTCTTCACCCCCTGATCTGAATAATTCATGCATCTAAATGTTTATGTTAGCTTCCCTGGATCTTAAAACTCATATTTCAAGCTATTTTAGTTCACCCTTAAAGAAAACAATACAGAACATGCAGAAAAGTAAGTTTTATGTTAGTCTCTGCCCAGAAAGATTAGATTAACCCCTCGCTTCCATCACCTAAAATCCTCCACTTCCGCTGTTCACAGTTGTCTCCCTTCTGGCCTTTTTCCCTTAGAATCTTTGTGCTGCCTTGTCCAGCCCCACAGGCTCTGAGGTAAGACTTCTCAATTCACTCCATATCCACTATTGCCACAGTTCCTCCTAAATTTAGTGGGGAACGACTTTTTACCTACAAAATGATGACTCTTTAATCCAAACCCAGAATAACCTTGTAAATTTTTAAAGAAGCCCTTTTCACCAGCACCATTAGTCACTATTCAAAGATCAGTCTTCCTGAAGCCACTCAGTGGTTCGCAGAGGGCATAGCTGCTTATGTTGTATAACTGGGCCATCTGTCCTACAACAGTGACATGAGAAAGGCCCTCAGTATCACGTTGCAAGATTGCTTTACATGCAGAGTTTGCAACAAAGTCCTTCAAACGTGACCACCCCAAATCTCACAGAGACAATAAATTCACAAAAACTCACGGGCCATTAAGAATGCATCCTTCTATATTACACACTGCAATCGCTCTATAACACACATGCTCTGGTGCCAGGAACCTCTCTTGAGTGGTGGGTATCTCTGACAATAAATGTGGGGAAACTTTGGCTTTTTCTGGAGCCAGGTCATGCATCTGGCTCCTTTTGAGCCTAGGTTGGCAGAGACCCCTCTGTGATCTTTCACTCTGCCTTGCTTCTTTTCACCTATAATCGTTATTTTGTTTTTTGTAGAAGTAGGAAGTGAACATATATCTCTATATAATAGCATCACTGCATTCTGAACCACTTATTCTGGGCCTCTGGAATATAAATGACAGCCTCGTCTTTGAACATATTCCCTCATATCATCATGCAGTTCATCGCCCATAAATTATATGAAACTACAAAACTGAGGGAGCATTACTTACATTTGTGTCCACCAGAAGGTGATTGGAAAGCTTCACCTTCATGTAGTTTTATACATGCTCACCAGCACAACAGATGCAAACCGTTAGCACATGTCGTTCTATAAATAAGTTTGATGGGAGTGTCCGCCAGTCCCCAGTCAGTGCCAAGACGTGAGGAACACAGTGAGGGAAGGCCAGCAGGACAACTTGAGCATGATTTCTGAGTTCCTTTTCCATTCAGCCAACAGTTCTTTGAGAGTGACCTGCCTCAAACCTGGGCTTGGGTCATCTTTGAGCATCTTTCTGGGCAGTGGCCAACTCGCCATCAGGGGTTGATCTCATGGTCCTGACCCAGCTTCCAGGTCCCACCCAGCTTCCAGGTCCCACGGTGCAGGGCTGTCCCTGTAATGAAAGCCTGGCTGTGACCCCGAGGAGCCCAGTCATCACCTGTCAAGTGAAGCCAGCCACCTGGGAAATCTGGCTGTGAGCTCATTGCGGATAGCACATGTCCTCTCCAGACATGCTTCGTGAAACTTAATGCCACAGGGACGTGAATACTGATCCCACATCTGCAGGCCAAGTCTGGCTTTCAGAACACCTGTTCTGTTAAATTATGGTCATAACTAGACTTTCCATTTTATCTGACTCTGGACCCACTTCCCATCCCCCAAAGATAGAGCCTATGAAACCCTTAAACAAGGCACTTTGCTGAATCACAAAATGTTATTTGCTTCTAGGTTGTTGTTTTTTTTTTTAATTTCACCACATTAAAATTTTATTTTCTATTTTATGATTGGACATTAAGCATTTTCCAAAGCCTAATAAATGATGTTATCTTGTTTTTGATGCACAATTCACTAGAGAATATTTTATGAAAATTTTTCAAAAACCCATTCTTGTCTTTTGTCTACTTTATAACTGTCTGAATTTAATGTGGTTAATTTAAAAACCATGAAGTGAAACTATGGTGCAGGCCATAATTCCTTGAATTTCATGGTTCTCTTGGATTCTTTTAAATGGTGCAACGTTTTATTCAGCTCAATAAACACATAATGAAGTTCTCCCTTTGTAAAGTTCTACTCTGGACTGTGGACACAAAGAAGGACATGATGGATTCTTGCCTCCAGATGAAGCCAGTGTGATTCAGGACCCCCCATTCTCATAACCAGAAGCCAGTTACTAGTAATTATAACTAATAATTATTATTAATTCAAGATGTTCTCCCTGCTGATGCCCTGAAGGGGCTGCAAAATCTATTCTTAGACTCTGCTTTGAGGGCTCAGAGCCACCAACACAGCAAGGACCCCCAGATCCAGCGCCCAGGGGAGGAAGGAGCCCTGCGCTGATGTCTGCTTCCCTCTGAACTCACGGGCCAGCTCTGGGCAGGAAAGTGTGAAGGCACAGTTCTGCTTCTGAAGGTCAAGCAGAGGGATACAGGCCTGTAGGACTAGGGTCAGAGGTGACTTCCGCCCCACACAGATTGGGTACCAGAAAGTTGCCCCCTGAAAACAAACATGAACTGAAAGAACATGTATTTGCAGGGCTTAGAGTTCAGCATTAAAGTAGCTCAGATTTTGAAATTAGATCCCAGGTGACTACTGCTTCCAGGAGTCTGGCTGGATCAATAGTAAAGATCCTTTGATGGGAAAAAGTAGCCGAGTCTTTCATTTGTTTATTCAAACACTTTTGTGTGTGAAATGTGAGTAGTATTGCAGTGGACATAAGGGCTAATATCTCCTTGAGATCCTGATGTCATTCTTTTGCATAAATACCCAGAAATGGAACTGCTGGGTCATATGGTAGTGTTTTGAATATTTTGAAGAATTACAAAATAAAAGTTCAAGAAACACAGTCCAGGCTTTTTTAAAATTCTCTGATAAATATCTATCACAAAGTTAGGTATCTTTTAAAAACTCCTTGTCAAGTTATCTCAAAAATTCATCAGTGTTTTGATTCGATTAGCATATCATGAGAGGAAAGCAATTTGAGCACCTCTTTTGACTTCCCTGGTAGCTCAGACATTAAAGCATCTGCCTACAGTGCGGGAGACCCGGGTTCAATCCCTGGGTCAGGAAGATCTCCTGGAGAAGGAAATGGCAACCCACTCCAGTACTCTTGCCTGGAGAATCCCATGGATGGGGAAGCCTGGTAACAGTCCATGGGGTCGCAAAGAGTCGGACACAACTGAGCGACTTCACTTTGAAGGGCTTCCCTGGTTGCGCCGTGGTAAAGAATCTGCCTGCCAATTCAGGAGACACAGGTTCAATCCCTGGGTTGGGAAGATTCTCTGGAGAAGGAAATGGCAACACTCTAGTTTTCTTGCCTGGGAAATCCCATGAACAGAGGAGCCTGGCAGCCACAGTCCACAGGGTGGCAAAGAGTCAGAAATGACTGTGTGACAGCATAGCAACAGAGCACTTAAGTTAATAATAGTGTGGGTGTTAACGATGCATCAAGATTGGTTCATCAGTCACAACAGCCTCATCTCATCAATGTGAGATGCTAGGAAGAGGAGGAACGGGGTGGGGTGAGGTGAGGGGGTCTATGGAAACTGTCTGCACTTTCTGCTCAGCTTTACTGCAAACCTAAAACTGCTCTAGGAAATGAAGTTTATTCATTAAAAATAGGCTTTAAGGAGAAAAGCAAGGCATATTTTACACATTGTAAAGAAAACCAAGTGAACAAAGAGCTTGCAGGTCAAATGAAACATCTCAGAGCTGAGCAGGCATCTCTCCAGTCTGCAGGTTCACAACTTGAAAGTGAGATTCAAAAGCTCCAGCCAAAACTTCAAATACAGCCTGAGCTACATGAGGAATGCATAATGCAATGTTTCAGAAAATCCACCAAGAGGGAGATTTTCCACTTGGGAACAGAGGAGAAACTTCCCAGAGAGTGTGGGAGTGTCAGCCCTGCCCATCCCCAGGAAGATGCCGGAGACCAGGAGGAGCCAGGGTCCTGCTGCTCTCCATCGAAGCCAGTGTCTCCCAGGAGAAAAGGGCTTCAGCAGGTTGCTTGGCAGCCTGGGGACTGAGAGGAACCCCAGAAAGCTAAGAAAGCTGTCTGGACATGGGGAGCAGGGGCTTTAGCCATGGTGACATTCCCTCTTCCCCAAGCTACTTCCTTCTGGTCTGGCAACTGAGGGAGCACACCCAAAGGGTGATGGTCAAGGGGTCATCAGGGCAGGAGGAGGAGGCTGAGCCTGCCCACCCACAGCAGGGCACCTCTCAGACTTTCTCTCCCTTTCTAAACCTTGACTGACCTCTTTCTATTTTAACTGCTGCCAGTTCATGGATGTCCATGAACCGCATTGGCTCTTAGGATAATAGATCATAATCCCTCAGAGTTTTCCAAATGTAAATGGTATTTATTAACTTCTTAGAAATATATCAGTTCCACTTTATTGGACTCCCTGGAATTAGTGTGAGTATCAGATAAAAGCTCAACTCTTATGTAAACCATGATTGAAGTTTGGCCTGACCAGGTGGAGACATTTGTGTGCTACAGAGCATTTTAGAAATCTGTAACCTTGATATTTATGTCACTAAACTCCGGTGAGTTAAAAACAAATCAAGACCGGAAAAAAAAAAAATCAAGACAACATCACCCCCAGCTAGGCTTGGTAATACTTTGTTAGTTTTGTACTGAATTCATACATTGATTTGGTGGCATTGGAAACATTTCTTTCCTGTTTGGTAATTTTGTTTTGTTGTTGTTGTTTAGTCCCTAAGTCATATCCAGCTCTTTGTGACACCATGGACTGCAGCACACAGACATCCCTGTCCTTCACTATGTCTTGGAGTTTGCTCAAACTCATGTCCATTGAGTCGGTGATGCCATCCAACCATCTCATCTTCTGTCGTCCCTTCTGCTCCTGCCTTCAATCGTACCCAGCACCAGGATCTTTTCCAGTGAGTCTACACATCAGGTGGCCAAAGTATAAGAGTTTCAGCTTCAGTATCAGTCTTTCTAATGAATATTCAGGGTTGATTTCTTTTAGAATTGATTGGTTTGATCTCTTTACTGTACAAGGGACTCTCAAGAGTCTTCTCCAGCACCACATTTCAAAAGCATCAATTCTTCTGCAGTCAGCCTTCTTTATGGTCCAACTCTCACATCCA
This sequence comes from Madoqua kirkii, assembly GCA_006408675.1. Taxonomy (NCBI): domain Eukaryota; kingdom Metazoa; phylum Chordata; class Mammalia; order Artiodactyla; family Bovidae; genus Madoqua; species Madoqua kirkii. The sequence continues at coordinate 25,087 of SJYC01009320.1, forward strand.
TACATGACTACTGGAAAAACCGTAGCTTTGACTAGACAGACCTTTGTCAGCAAAGTGATGTCTCTGCTTTTTAATATGCTATCTAGTTTTGTCATAGTTTTCCTTCTAAGGAGCAAGTGTCTTTGAATTTCATGGCTGCACTCACCATCTGCAGTGATTTTGGAGCCCAAGAAAACACTGTCACTGTTTCCACTTTTTCCCCATCTATTTGCCATGAAGTGGATTGAGACTGGATGCCATGATCTTCGTTTTCTGAGTGTTGAGTTTTAAGCCAGCTTTTTCACTCTCCTCTTTCACCTTCACAAGTGGCTATTTAGATCCTCTTCACTTTCTGCCATTATTATATGCAGAGTGGTATCATCTGCATATCTGCTGCTGCTGCTAAGTTGCTTCAGTTGTGTCTGACTCTGTGCGACCCCATAGATTGCAGCTCACCAGGCTTCCCCGTCCCTGGGATTCTCCAGGCAAGAACACTGGAGTGGGTTGCCATTTCCTTCTCCAGTGCATGAAAGTAAAAAGTGAAAGTGAAGTCGCTCAGTCAAGTCTGACTCTTAGTGGCCCCATGGACTACAGCCTACCAGGCTCCTCCATTCATGGATTTTCCAGGCAAGAGTACTGGAGTAGGGTGCCATTTGATATTTCTCCTGGCAATCTTGCTTCCAACTTTTGAAATATCCAGCCCAATGTTTCTCATGATGTACTCTGTATATAAGTTAAATAAGCAGGGTGACAATATACAGCCTTGATATACTCCTTTCCCAATTTTGAACCAGTCTGTTGTTCCATGTCTATTTCTAACTATTGCTTCTTGTCATTAATACAGGTTTCTCAGGAGGCAGGTAAGGTGGTCTGGTATTCCCATCTTTGGGAGATCGTCTACACCTGTGGCTGATTCATGTCAATGTATGGCAAAATCAATACAGTACTGTAAAGTAGAATAAAGTATTTAAAAATTAAATTTAATTTAAAAAAAAGAATTTTCCAGTTTGCTTTGATTCACACAGTCTTAAAAGCTTTAGCATAGTCAATGAAGCAGAAGTAGATATTTTTTCTGGAATTCCCTTGCCTTTTTCCATGATCCAATGGATGTTGGCAATCTGATCTCTGGTTCCTCTGTGTTTTCCAAATCCAACTTGCTCATCTGGAAGTTCTCGATTCCCACACTGCTGAAGCCTAGCTTGAAGGATTTTGAGTATTACCTTGTTAGCATGTAAAATGTGCGCAATTGTATGTAGTTTGAGCATTGCCTTTCTTTGGGATTATAACTAGTTGCTGTTATTTCATTTTTGATAGACTTCTGAAAGTTTCAAATTTTATGTAGTCAAAATAAGAGTGTTTGCCTTGTGGGGAAAACAGAAGGAAAAAAAGGAAGGAGAAGCAATGTGTAATTCATGGCATGTCTGTATCTGTGGTCATGAGCTGAGGCTCTAGAAGGATTTATATCAAAGATGAGCTGTGCTCAACTCTGAATGTTGGAATGCCATTTCATCATTTTATTTTTATTGCTCATCTTTATATCCTAACATTTTTATGGTTGAAGTGATGAAAAATTAGGTAACTCTTTTATTCAAACTTCTCCTTGTCTGTTTTCTTAATATCTATACTCTTAACTGAGTTTTCAAATCACAAATGTAAGATGTGAAGGAAGAACAGAATGTATATGACAGAAATTGAGTATTTTAGAGTGTGGGGGCAAAGTCGAGCTATCTTCAAGCCCGTCTCTCAGGAGGTCTGAGTCCATGTCAAGGGCATCAGCGTAAGGCTATGGACACTGGGAACCACCAGCTGATCTGTGCCCTAGAAATATGCCTTTTTTCTGTACTTGTTAATTGTTTTTGGAACAATCAAGAGGGAGAAAACAATTTTGTGTGTTGAATCTATACTTATGCAACAAAAAATAGTTTGTCATTATCTCTTGAGAAGTATGTTAGTCAAATTGAATGCCAGGCTCATACGATAATCAACAAGGACTTAAATTAGCCACATAATTTAGATCATTGTTTTTTTAATGAAAATAATATAATTCCCACACATAACAATGCTTTATTTAACTAATTTTGGTAACTGAAAGAGTTCCACAAAAGTGAAATCTCTAGGTAACTAAAATGTGTGCTTTAACAGCAAAATCTGTGTCACTTTAACCATTTCGTATCTGCTTTCTATTCTGTTACAAGCTTCCCTGTTGTACTATTTAAATCAATAAGCATAAACATAATTCCAGTGTTTCAGGATGACTGAGAACCATTGATGCTAGTAGGAAAATGTCTGCTGCTGCTGCTGCTGCTGCTAAGTCGCTTCAGTCGTGTCTGACTCTGTGCGACCCCATAGACGGCAGCCCACCAAGCTCCGCCATCCCTGGGATTCTCTAGGCAAGAACACTGGAATGGGTTGCCATTTCCTTCTCCAATGCATGAAAGTGAAAAGTGAAAGGGAAGCCAGTCAGTTGTGTCCAACTCTCAGCGAGCCCATGGACTGCAGCCCACCAGGCTCCTCCGTCCATGGGATTTTCCAGGCAAGAGTACTGGAGTAGGGTGCCATTGCCTTCTCCAATGAAAATGTCTAATGAACTTCAAACAATTCTGACATCCACAATGAGAATATAGAGGACACGGCTCAAAATGGTTGTGCTGCTTTACAAATCTTTACAACTCTGTTCTGATTAAGACCCTGTTAAGACCCTGTCCCTGTTCTTAACTGTTTCCTCCCCCGGTTTTAACATTTCTTAGTATGCATACCTAGCATGCATGAGTACTAAGTCACTTCAGTCATGTCTGACTCTACGACCCTCTGTACTAGCAGCCATATCTTAATTTGCTAATTCCACTTTACTATGTTATATTGTTTAACATCTAAAAATTGTAACTCCCTGGAAAGCACCTTTGCTTGGGTGAGGTGGACCGTGTGCCTCCCCCTACTTAACAAGGGGGTCTTCTGTTCCAACAGCCTGGCTCCGGAGTCACACTCAGCGGGGGCATCTCCTTTGCTGAGTTACAGCCAATTCTAAAGTGACATGGAGGCTCCTTACTGAAACCTAAGGTCATTATTTTTGAGCGCACGCAGCCCCTCCCAGCTGCTCCTCTCCTGGGTGTGCTTCTCTCCCTGCCATGCTCCTCTCTGGGGCTTCCTGATGCTGCTCTCCATCAGCAGAGGTGCGGTCATGCGCCTGCAGCGCCGCCTCCCTGCTGCTGTATTTCAGGGACACACAGGTCCTCGCTCAACCTGTTGACTGACCTGGCTGAATGCACTGGAAGATGTGCTTTATCTTTGTCAAGATTTTGTTAATCTTTACATAACTGTTCACCACACTGCTGCATGTCTGTCCTGCCTTCTTGTTCTACTCATCCTGGGAGGGTCCCTTTGACCTTCCCGTTGGTGAGTCTCTTCATGAGTAAAATCTCCTGACTTTTCACCAGCATCCCCAAGTCCTGAGTCATTTGGCTTCCCAACCAGTGTTGATGTCTTTGATTTTAAAGCTCACACTCAGAGACCAGGATTTGAAGATCCCTAAATACACGGAATCACCATTTCCAGAAAGTGACCCTCAGCTCTTTGACTTTGGAAATAAGCAAGAAACCTCACCCCGCCTGAAAGCCCAGGCCATAAGGACCCACTATCTGGGGTCAAAGAATCCCTTCCGCCCATCTTCCCTCCTCCCTTCTTTCCCTCCTCCCTTCCTCTCACCACCATAAAAGAGGGGGACACAGGACAACTGCACATACTATTATGGGGCCCCCTGTTCTCATCCTTCCATCCATCAATGGACCGGTCATTGTTTGCTTCCCTGGTGGTTCAGTGGTAAAGAACCCACATGCCAGTGCAGGAGACACAGGAGATGCAGGTTCAATCCTAAGGTCTGGAAGATCCCTTGGAGGAGGAAATGTACCCACTCCAGTACTCTTATCTGGGAAATCCCATGGACAGAGGAGCCTGGCGGACTACATTCCATGGGTTTGCAAAGAGGCAGACACAGGCTCAGCCAGCTTGTGCTGCAGCAACAATGCTGACTTGTTTGGGAGCAAAACAGGTTAAGAACTCCTATAAAACACATTAAACCCAAAGCCTAGAGCCCTGAGGGGGTGCTGACTACCAGGAGTGGGGGTTAGGGTTGGGTCTCAGGGCCACCATGCAAATTAGGTTCACAGTGATCAACTGGGGCATCCTGGAATTTATGGCTGTTGAGTATATTAGCATCTAACAGTCCCCTTGCTGCACCACAGAAAAGTATTTCCCCTAGAGAAGTAATTATGAGAAATTGTAACCATAGCTGTACAAGCACAAAAACATTAAAGTATGAATTTAAAAAGTTAGCACAGGTCACCTTCACATTGTGTCATCATTAAAATTAAAACAGCCAGGTACATTTTTTTAAACATAATGAGTCATTCAGTTAGGCAGGATGTATAAATTCTGGAAATCTGCTCTAGAAAGTAGTGCCTATAGTTAACAGTGCTATACTGTATGGGCTTCTGGGGTGGTGAAGTGGTAAAGAACCCACCTGCAGTGCAGGAGGCACAGGTTTGATCCCTGGGTCAGAACGATCAGCCCACTCCAGTATGCTGACCTGGAGAATCCCATGGACAGAGGAGCCTGGGGTCACAGAGTGGGGCCCAACTGACTGAGCATACACGCACACACTTTGGTGCACTCACTGTACACTTACATGTCTATTAAAAGGTGGACCTCATGTTAAATGTTCTTATTACAAAAATCTAAACAAAGAAAACCCACTAACTCCACTGGCCAATTTTTGGTTTCAGTGTTGCTCATAAAAGTTCCTTCATTCACTCAAGTATTTGTTGAGAACCTCTATATAATTCCCTAAGCCTTTGTGCTTTCACTTGCTTTTCATTCTTATTTCAAGTTGCTTATTTCAAGAAAACATTTATTCATTCATCCAGCAAATATTTCTTAAAATATCTCCTTGTTGCATGCAACTAACCTAATTGGTCATATGCTCTCGTATTTTTTTCATTTCAAATATATTCATTCAGCAAATGCATTTTGAGCCATACTCCATAATATATTGTGTTATAGGGTACAAAAAGCAAAGATAAATTAAACCCTTTTTCTGTTCTAAAGGCTGACTAGTGTAGAAGGGTGACATTTACACGAAGACCTATGAAGAACATTTGTCTCTGCACAGTTTTATAGATGCACTGAGGCCAAGAGGAACCTGCTCACGCATGGCTGTGGGCTGTGGGCTGTGATCTGCTTGCCCACAGAGCTGAGGCCATTGAGTGATAGGAGATGAGACTGGGGTTGTAGAGGGGTTTACAATGGAAACTGCCCTGTCCCCATAGATAGGGAGCACTGCTGAGTGTCTTTATCAGAAAGGGACAGAGTGAGCATTATGCTTCTGCCACATGATGTCTGTCCCACTGGAGCATGCTGAGTTGAGCTCTGGGGGCTGGCCTGAAGGCTGTTGGAGCAGCCCTGGTGGGAGGAGACGGAGCATAACCTGGGAGGAGAAAGTGAGGGACAGGGCGGGTCACACAGAGACCCAGATCCTCAGCACAAGTGCCCACCTGTGCCACTTTGGGGTAGAAAATCTGGGTGAGTAACCTGGGGGGAGGAAGATCAATTTAGTTCGAACATATCAAGACTGTGGCAGGTTAACATGCTCACACTACCATATATAAAATAGATAACCAGCAAGGACCTGCTGTGTAACACAGGGAATTCTACTCAATGACTTATAGTAACCTATAATGGAAGAGAATGTAAAAAAAAACCTATGTGTGTGTGTGTGTGCGTATATATATATATATATATAGTTGAATCACTTTGCTATACACCTGAAACTTAACACTATAAATCAACTCTAGTTCACAAATAATATATATATATATGTATATGAAATTTATATACATATGTATGTATGCATATAAAGACTGTAACAGTTGTGAGTCAGCCAGGCAGATGTAGCTCATCTTGTCTTGCTGTGTGCAGGAGACAGATGTTGGTCAGATGCAGTGGGAAAGATGGAAACCATGTAACTCAGTTCTGTGGGAAATCTTTGCATTGGTGTGACTCCAGTTCCGACAGTCCACAGTATCCGTTATGGCCGACATACGAACTCTAGACCTACACACACCTGCCAACAGCGTGTTCCTATAAACCAAAGCTTCTTGAGCCCCCCACACCTGACTCTGACTCTTCTCAAACCCACCACCCAATTGTCGGGACCGGTGTTTAGATGCCACCCTTCTTGTCCTGCACTCGGAGACTCGATCCATTCAGAGACATGTTCTGTTGGTTTTACCACGGATGTGTGTTGTCTCCACGCAGCTGACTTCACACAGGCGGTCCCGTCTGCCTCTGCTCTCTTCCCTGCCGGGCTCACTGCTCTCCTGGCAGTTAGTGATGTTTCCCCTCCTGACATCCGTCCTGAACACAGAAGCCAGGGGTCCTTCAGACCTTCCATGACGTGGTGCCACGGCCCTGCTTAAATCCGTGCACAGTGAGTTTTCCTCACTCTTGGAATAAAACTACCTCCTCTCAGCTCAGGCTCCTCACCCCCTGCCCCATCCCCAGCTCCCAACTTCCCTCCTTCCCCCGTGTGGCAAGGCCGTGTCTCCAAGGCAGTGTCACGGCTGGTCTGTTATCTGCTCTGTTCTTAGTGAGGGCGTGTGTTTAGAGAGAGTCTCCTTGGGCACCCTGTCAGCAGTCACACCCCACCCCCTCCCCAGGATCCCCGTTTGCCATCCCCCTGTTCCTTTAGAGGAGGTGCACTACTGCCACATTCTGCTGGAGATGCCCTTCCCCTCCCTTGTTCATTCCTGAGCACAGACTCTGAGCATCTAGAAAAATGTGTGAACTCTAGCCTCCACATGAGTCCTTGCCTGTATGCCTGAACATATAGAAGTCTGTTTTATACCATACTATATATTATACTTATACTAGAAATCAATCTAACAAGCAAATAAAGTAACAATAAGCTGACTGCTAGATTTGAGTGTTGAATGTTAAACAGTGTTAAATATTCAGTAGTAGATTATATAAAAAGTGTATGAATATATATACACAAATGATCAATCTTAAATATACAACTACTTAACTATTCTAACATCAGAACTAGCTCGCGCTCAGAACAACAGGTCATCACAGCTTCAGCCCAGCATCTGGGCAGGTGAGGGATAGAGCTGGAGCTTCAGAGCATGACTTCCACCCAACATGGGATTCTGGGCACAAGGTGGGCTTCTCTGGGGTCACACACCACGTGGTGTGGATGACACCAGGAGGACTCATTAGTGTGCCCTCCCAGCGTGGGCCCACCAGGCATTCAGTCAGAGCTTTAGTCTATCTTCATCCCTTAGCCACTGCTCTTCTTTCTCCATGTAATTTAATAAGACTCTCCTTTATATTATCAGGTCACCAATTCTAGATTTAAATATTTAAAATATTATGGTAGAGAAAGCACAATTAAAGAAGGGGGTGCCCATGGCCGACTCATGTTGATGTGTAGCAAACCAATACAATATTGTAAAGTAAAAAATAATAATAATAAATAATAAACATTTTAAAAAGAAAGATGTGACACGGGGACTGAGTTTTTGTCCTTCCTTACAGACAGAGACAAAACCACTCTTCTTGAGCTTTCCTTTGAAACTTTATCCTGTATTTATGTTTTTTGCCTCATCATTTGTGCCTCATCTAGCACAAAGCAAATTTTACAAATCCACTCTCTCATGTTGCTAAATGTACAAGCTTAGTGGCTCATTAAGCGGCTGCATCAATATTTCCTCTTGGAAAAGTATTTTTAAAAACTTAAGCCCATCACTGTAGTCCATATGCCAAAAAGTCCGTTGCGTATTTTTTGTAAGCCATTATCGTGGTGTGCAGGCCACAAAGTCCCAGGATCTGCCATCTACATGCTGCAGGAAAGCCAGGGGTGCCATTCAGTCCAAGTTCAAAGACCTGAGAATCGAGGGCCAGCAGTGTAGGTCATGGCCCAAGTCCAGGAGTCCCTGAACCAGAGTTCGGATGTCCAAGGGCAGGAGATGGACGGCCCAGATCACACAGAGGGAGGGAGTTCACCCCCTTCCCCACCTTCTGGCTCTGTGCAGCCCTTAGTGAGCCAGGTGATGCCCACACACAGTGGGGAGGATCATCTTCATTAAGTCTACAAATTTAAAAGCTAATCTATTCTGAAAACATCGTCACAGACCCACCCCAAAATAATATTTTCCCAGCTATTTGGGCATCCCAGTCCAATTGACACATAAAATCAACCTTTACACCATCAAAGCACGTGAACTTGATAATTCGGTAGCTTCTGCCTGGAGCAACACAGCACAGGGGAAAGCAAGATTATGAGGAGTGCAGTCCTTCCGGGGGCCTCATGCAAAGACTGATGTCAAGAAGAGCCGATGGGCTAAAGTTCCACTTAGAAAGCAGAGAATCTGAAGATGCAGTCTGGGCATGTAGACTTCCCCACAGCATGCAGTTCTGCCCGTGGACCAGGACTGGCCCCTGTGAGGCTCCAGGAAGCAGCAGCTCTGAAGGCTCTCGTGTGTCTTCCACGACAAGGCCAGACCTCAGAGGAGTGGGTGAGGCTCAGAACATGAACATCAAACCAGATAAACTGGAAAGAAACAGAACCTCCCTGCTCCGGGCCCTCAGGTTCTGAGCAAAGGAGATGCAGCAAGGAGGCAGATTAATCCAGCCATGTAGCAAACACTCTCTTATAGCTAGTTGTCCTGTGAGCTTGTATGAGGCCTCTCAGCACACAGAATGTCTCTCTTGTCTGTCATACTCTCACCTCTTCAGTTTTTCAGTTTCTGCCACTGAACATTACAAATAGATTCAATATTTTTCTGTAGAAAGTCTTTGTGTAATTCTAGTGCTTGTTGTTCAGTCACTAAGTCATGTCCAACTCTTTGCGACATGATCGACTACAGCGTGCCAGGCTTCCCTGTCCTTCGCTGTCTCCTGGAGTTTGCTCAAACTCATGTCCACTGGGGCAGGGATGCTATCTAACCATCTCATCCTCTGCTTCCCCCTTCTCCTTTTGCCTTCAATCTTCCCAGCATCAGGGTCTTTTCCAGTGAGTCGGTTCATCATATCAGGTGGCTAAAGTAATGAAGCTTTAGCTTCAGCTTCAGTTCTTCCAGTGAATATTCAGAGCTGATTTCCTTTAGGATTGACTGGATTGATGTCCTTGCTGTCCAAGGGACTGTTTAGAGTATTCTCCAGCACCACAATTTAAAAACATATTTTTCTGTAGAAAATCTTTGTGCAAGTCTAGTACTTATGTCTACAGGTTTATTTGAAGAAGTCAGAGTATTTTAGTTTCTAGCCTTTTGTATAAGATATACAATATACATTATAATATATACTTTGTACATTGAAAAGGGTAGATCTGATGATCACTCAGATTCTTTCACCTCTAAAATTCTGATTAAGGTATTGGAATTATGGGATGAAAGAATGGAATAAAAAGGAATAGGACATAGAAAATAGATATTCACGATGTTTTCTATCATTTTCCATACTGTATAGTAATTTATATGCTGTCAGAGTAGCTTTGTTGGAAGAATTGTCTTGAGTCTGCACCATAAATCACCTTTTGGAGATATTTATACTCCCTTCATAAATCTCTGAAAACCACCATAATTGACAGCTATTAAAGATACATTATTCATGGAAATTGCCAGACACAGGGAAATGTTTTCTTTCACTAAATTATCCTTAAATTGACTTGACCAGTTTGATTTTAAGCTACTAAATGCCAGGAAAATTACAGTTCCATCAAGTTTTAAGATGCAAAGTAAAAATTGCTTGATTCTGACAAATGAAATATATCACAACCATTAAATTTTGATATTTCAAACGAAAACAAAGATATAAAGGTTAGCACAATGTGTTTTGCAAATAGCAATTCTGTAGGAACAGAAGTATTTTTCCAAGTGATACAGAAACCCTGTTTCGGCCCCTGCCCTAGTCCATCAGCGGAGGGTCTAGCCTCCACGTGGGGTGAAAGGGAGAAGGGGCAACATCTCTTTTTTTTCCATTTATGCAGCACCTTATTTGTTCCAAGTGTGGCCAGGAACCAGAAAGCAGATCACCTTAGAACGTTCTGGAGGTGTTGCTTTCTTTTTTACATTTTTCCTGCAGTTCAGAGAGAATTCACATGCCTTCACTGCCCACTCAGTTTGACTCCTTAGCAAAATTAAGCCTCATAAATCCTATTCCAATCACTGTGTACAGATGTTTCCCAGTCCTGGGTAAAGTACAACCCCTTACTGAAGGAAAAAATAAAATCCAAACCACTGTGAATCTTTCTAGAACCTCGCCTAGAGAAATACTGACTCTAAAACTAAGACTTGGTTCTCCAAGTTGGAGGTGTTGCCACAGTAGAATTTTTATTATTTTTGGTCATCATAAAAATAAACACCACATCATTGCTAATGAATGCTAGGAACCCAAGGTGAAAAGGCAGTTCCTTCCTCAGTGAGTTCACAGATTTCTCAAGTAACTAAAAGCAAAATTTGTCCTTCACAGGTACTAAATTGCTTTTTATCATGATTTCATTAAGCTTATACCTGATACTCCAATACTGTCTGAGGTTAAATGAGGTGAGAGGGTCCCTGAGTCCCCTCCTGCATGCTACTCAGCCTTCAGTGCGCGCTGCTCAGAATGGCTTTCCATCCATGACAATGTGTGAGCCTGAACCTTTTATGCACTGTTATCTGTGCACTTTAAGTCCAGTCTTTAAGATAATGTTTCAGCTGAAAGTTCTATTTGTGGTTTTTCAAAGTTCCACTCCAAGTTGATCATAATTACCTGAGGACATTGTGGTGGTGGTGGTGTTTAATTGCTCAGTCATGTCTGATTCTTTCGCGACTACCATGGACTGCAGCCTAGCAGGCTTCTCTGTCCATGGGATTTCCCAGGCAAAATACTGGAGTGAGTGGCCATTTCCTTCTCTGGAGGATCCTCCCATCCAGGGTTCAGATAGAAACCTTATTTCCTTCTTGCCAGGCAGATTCTTTACCACAGCCACCTGAACATTTGGAAAACTATAAATTCTCAGACCCATCATTAAAACTCTGATTCATGGGCCTGGGCTGGAGCCATCTCAATAACCAGTTTCATTCTCTAAGCAATAATCACATATTTGTTCATTTTTACCACTTCACATGCTTGTGAAAATACTAAAATTAATAGAGACTTGAATCAATTGATACTGCATGTTTCTACAAATGAGCAGAATCTTGAATAACAGTGGCTTTAATGTGCACAGAATGGTTCAATTTTCTCACAGATGGTGGAGTCAAGTGACAGGGTGGTTAGGGCTGCAGATGTTATGTAATATCATCCACTCTCATACTCCTTTTGTCCTGTCTACACTGCCTTCTTTAACAGAAAGATTTCGTCCTCACAGTCCCAAGATGGCTGCTGTACTTCCATGCATCAAGACTATGTTCCAGGCAGGAGGGAGATATGGGACTAAGAGCAAAGATAATACGTCATCTATGTCTGGTGTTTTTTAAAGTTTTTCCAGAAAATTCACAAAGTGGTTTTCTAATTGGCCAAGAATGTGTCAAATTGTTACCACTGGAGAAGGGAATAGCTATCCACCCCAATATTTTTGCCTGGAGAATCCGATAGACAGAGGAGCCTGGTGGGTTACAGTCCACGGGGTCACAAAGAGACACAACTGAGTGACTAACACTCATACTTTTACGTCTTGATAAGAAAGAAGTTAGGAAATAATGGTGTTTGAACTGGGAACATTGGAAACCAAAAGGAAAATTGAGTTTCTGTAGTTAAGATATAAAGGGAGAATGATTGTCAGGTGGACAAATTCCTTCCCAAAGGGATACAAGTTCTTAAAATGTCCAGGCTAAATCCACATGGGACGAAAAGGCATGTACCTGCCTTTCAATGGGAGGGCTCAAGAGCCATGAGCTTCATGGAGCCAAAAAATGTCTTCTGCTTTGGACACTGTCTGCAGACCTTCCCAAAATACATAGAAGACCTTCTCTTTGTAGTTATAACCTGCCTCCCACCATAAAATATGTCCTAGATGAGGTGTCCGGAGTTAAAATCATCCCATCCTTAGAGCCAGGCAGGGAGGGAGCAGACAGGCCAATGCTGACTTGCTCAGAGGATGGAGGTTTATGGGTGAAAAAGCAGCTGTTAATAAGCATTGTACTGTTTATCTGATGTAAGCAAAGACTGTGAAAGTGAGAAGAACCCATGGTGCAAAGCAATAAAAAGACTTGATTATATAAACTGTTACAGAAACATTCCCATGCACCTTTCGTCATATTAGTAGTAATTAAATCCCCATTGGGGTTAATAGGAACAGGAAATGTTATAAAACCACATTGACAACTTGCCACATTCCACTGATGGTTATTCTAAATAATAGGCTGGATTATTTTTGTAACTTTAACCTCACAGCACCTTTAAATAGCTCCATGATTATGTGTTGACACATCTTTTCTTTTCTAGAACTTTTTCTGAAATTGTAGGTGTGAAAATATGAACTATAATCAATAGCCACATTATCAGGGGCTTGACTGCTTGCTTCTCCAACCAGGCTTGCAGAGAAGAGAAAATTCTTTTTCCTGCTTGTAATCCTTTCAGGTAATCCTTTAACACTTAAGAGAAGACAAGGAATTGGAAAAGTTAGTTTGAAAATCTTCCTATACTAAAAAAAAAAGTTAAACAATAAAAGAGAGTTGGCACCTTCCTCTTCATATAAAGTTATTTCTCAGAGGAGCAAAGCTCATGCAGGCAGGGCAGTTATGGTGATCAAAAGGAAACATAACAAATTTGAAAAATAAATTCAAACAGGGAAATAGACAAGGCCACCTATTTACCAATTTTCCTTCCTGATGGCAGAAGTAAAAAGCTTTTCATTTGTCACTGTTTGCATTCCTCAGAAACCTCTTGCCAAATGAAGTTAAGTGATCAGCCAAGTCATAGATTCTATGTTGATTCTAAACAACCCACCTGAAGCTTCAAGTCCAGTCCTGTGGAAATTGATTCCATGTTGTACAGTGCTCTTCAGGAGCTGCAGATGGTTTAGGGCCCCTTCTTTCTTGCAGCTGATTATTCTGCAGTAGTTTGTTTCTGAGGATGCCAAGCCTTGCAGGTTTCTGTCAGAAAATTTAGCAGCCAGAGTGCCTGGCGTGGCCTGAGGACTCGGACTTCTGGACTTGCACGCAGTGGATTTTAACACCTGAAGGAGAGTGACTCATTTAAGAGACTAAGGACTGTTCTATACATCTGTGTCTCTTTTGCTGTCTCGCATACATGGTATGGGGAGGGAAGTGGGACTGGGGTTCAGGATAAGGAATGTGTTTACCTGTGGCAGATACATGTTGATGTATGGCAAAACCAATACAATATTGTAAAGTAATTAACCTCCAATTAAAATGAATAAATTTACATTTTTTTAGGAAATGTTATAAAACCACATTGACAACTTGCCACATTCCGACTGATGGTTATTCTAAATAATAGGCTGGATTATTTTTGTAACTTTAACCTCACAGCACCTTTAAATAGCTCCATGATTATGTGTTGACACATCTTTTCTTTTCTAGAACTTTTTCTGAAATTGTAGGTGTGAAAATATGAACTATAATCAATAGCCACATTATCAGGGGCTTGACTGCTTGCTTCTCCAACCAGGCTTGCAGAGAAGAGAAAATTCTTTTTCCTGCTTGTAATCCTTTCAGGTAATCCTTTAACACTTAAGAGAAGACAAGGAATTGGAAAAGTTAGTTTGAAAATCTTCCTATACTAAAAAAAAAAGTTAAACAATAAAAGAGAGTTGGCACCTTCCTCTTCATATAAAGTTATTTCTCAGAGGAGCAAAGCTCATGCAGGCAGGGCAGTTATGGTGATCAAAAGGAAACATAACAAATTTGAAAAATAAATTCAAACAGGGAAATAGACAAGGCCACCTATTTACCAATTTTCCTTCCTGATGGCAGAAGTAAAAAGCTTTTCATTTGTCACTGTTTGCATTCCTCAGAAACCTCTTGCCAAATGAAGTTAAGTGATCAGCCAAGTCATAGATTCTATGTTGATTCTAAACAACCCACCTGAAGCTTCAAGTCCAGTCCTGTGGAAATTGATTCCATGTTGTACAGTGCTCTTCAGGAGCTGCAGATGGTTTAGGGCCCCTTCTTTCTTGCAGCTGATTATTCTGCAGTAGTTTGTTTCTGAGGATGCCAAGCCTTGCAGGTTTCTGTCAGAAAATTTAGCAGCCAGAGTGCCTGGCGTGGCCTGAGGACTCGGACTTCTGGACTTGCACGCAGTGGATTTTAACACCTGAAGGAGAGTGACTCATTTAAGAGACTAAGGACTGTTCTATACATCTGTGTCTCTTTTGCTGTCTCGCATACATGGTATGGGGAGGGAAGTGGGACTGGGGTTCAGGATAAGGAATGTGTTTACCTGTGGCAGATACATGTTGATGTATGGCAAAACCAATACAATATTGTAAAGTAATTAACCTCCAATTAAAATGAATAAATTTACATTTTTTTAAAGAGGCTAAGGAGCTACTGTGGATTAGCCCCCAAGAAACCTAGTACATAAAAATACAAGCTCCTTGTTATGATTATAAATGTAATGCTCTACAGCTTACAAGGTAGCCACAAACTTTGCAAATAGTTTATCCAATCTGGGGCTTTGTTTGCATTTTGACTTTATTTGTCACAAAAAGTGTGAAGTTTAAATACAGAAAATACGTCACTTTATCTTTCATCCTTTTTCTCTTTTGCATCTGCACTGTCTTTTGATGATCTCACCTGGGGCTGTGGCTTTAATGCCGTCTGGAAATCAGTGACACCCCCACAAAGGTTATGTCTCTAAGCTCTGACCCTCTGTAACTTTCCTAGGCTTTCAGACTTCTTGTCCCTCGCATTTTTACTGCAGAATCCTATGTCCAACTTCTTTTTTGACATTTTGCTTGGATATCTGAAAAGGATCAAAATTAATAACTGGCAAGCTGATCTTTTCCCCCGACCCTGGTTCTCCCACAGTTCATTCTCAGCACAGTGTTCAACAGGAATCCTTATACCCTTCAAAAGTGACATTTTCGTTCATTTTAAAGGATCTCTATAGCTGTTTCTAGCAAAGTTGCTTTGAAAAGTTAGAAATCCCATTTAAGATTAAAGAATATTGGAATCTCATGACTATTACCCTATTTATTTTGTGAATAATGCCTCCTTAAAATTAAGATGCTGTTTTTCTTCGGCTTCACATTTGATACAACAAATGGTCTCCAGCATCCCTGAGCCTCAAGGGATATTTATTTGAAACTCAGCAGCAGACTAGACCAAGGAGAACTTTAAGCACTTCATAGAAAATGATGTATAAAGCAGAAATAAGACAGTTGTTTTCTGAAAATAGAGAGTTAGCCAACTGGGTAAGTTTCCAAACTTCTTTAGTAAAAGAAAAGCAATTCCCTATATCATTCTTCTTAAAAATGAAGAGAAACCAGGCAAAGCTTTGTTCTAATTCCCAGATTTCTTTCACTTGTTAACTCAAATGCACAACGACTTCATATTTAGGCTTCATTAGAAAACTCTTCCTTTGTTGAATCCCAAGTGCGAGCTTTTAAAAAGAGTCTTGAGTTGGAAGAACTGTTAAAGTCCTCTATTATACAGTATTAGAAAATTTTTCAGTGGGTGAGATACTTTTTCTAATTGCCTTCAAAGTGAGAGTGTAATAATTTATTCATACATTGAGGGAACAGGGTCGTGATAGCATTTGATAAAGCTGAGCTAATTAGCTTCCTCAAAAAGGTCAAAATATGAATACCTTTGTCACGTTTCTCTGACCTCCCTGAGATCTTGGCCTTTTTCAACAATCAAATGATAAACATAGCAATTAAAACTTGTAATTAAGTCATAATTCCTTTTGATTGGACAGATCTCATGTTTACTCATTTCATCTACATGGTCTCCTTTAAAGCCATCATTTTAACTGAAAACCAGTCCAAATGAAAAACCAGTTTGTTTGGGGAATTTATTTTCTCGTGGCTAGTGGTATTATCATAAAAACAATCAGAGCAACACTACTGTTGATTTAATTTCTAAACAGCAACCTGCTGGTTCACATACTTAATCACAGGATTAAAATATTTGAGGATTAACCAATGTGAACCAAAACCTACTTGACAATTTTGCACATATATTTTAATTTGTATGTTTAAGACTTTCAATCTTTATTCACATCCAAGTCTTCCTCTGTTGAAAGGTTGGGGCTGGAATCATTGACCTAAAATAGTAGGAGAGGCCACGGGGCAGGGGCAGGTCAGCAGCAGTATAATTCCTGGGAAAAAGAGTCTTCCTCTCTAAGTGTCTCATAATGGGGCTGGCCTTTCCTACCAAGGAGCTATTTCTTAGCCAAAAGGTCTCCTGTAAGCTTGGGGAGGGGTCCTGCTTGAGTGGGTTAGAAACCCCTGACAGAGCTTACTTGGGGATGCTGGCTGAGATGGACCTGCGGGAACACAGAAGGAAAGGATGGTAGGAATGGGCCACAGGGAAGCATCGCCTGGAAGGAAGGGGTCAGGAATGCGCAGGGTGGCTGAAGGGCTTCTCACTGTAACTCTGCTGACAGCTACTCACTGGTCACTTCTGGGAGAAGTTGGTGCATAGCATTCTCAACCCAAACAAATCTGTGGCTGTAGACACATTTGTGGACAATGACTCCTCTCTTCCCTGGATGCCTGTGATAGTTGCCACACAGGGTGACTGTCACCTGGCTCTGCCCTTTGAAGATGACCCTCCTCAGGGTGCCAGACTCACCAGGTGTCTAACAGCCAGGATGGAACTGTGTCCATAGTTCCATTTGGGACTGACTGCTTTGACAAGAAGGAAGAATGTTGGAAAAAATTTAACACAACTGGTGATTAAAGTCTCAGAAAGTTTAAAAAAAGGGAAAAAAGGAAAAATACTTCAACTTGATAAAGAGCTCCTATTTTTAAAAGAAACAAAAAATCAGCTAAGATCACACATCATGATAAAAGGCTAAATATTTTCTCTCTAATGTTGGGAACATGTCTGCTCTTACCATTCATATTCAACATAGTACTAGAAGTCCTAGTCATTGCAATAAAACAAGAAAAGTCCTTAGGTTAAAAAAAGAATGCCTAAAGCTATCTCTATGTGTAGATGTCATGATTTACATAGAAAATTTCATGGAATATAAAAAAGAAAAAGAAAAAATCCTAGAACTAATAAGTGAGGTCAATAAGGTTGCAGGATATAAGTTCAACATATAAAAATACATTGCATATTTATCCACAAGAAATATGTAAAAGCTGAAATGAAAAAAGAGTACAATTTATAATTACTTGAAGAATTGATGCTTTTGAACTGTGATGTTGGACAAGTTTCTTGAACTGCAAGGAGATCCAACCAGTCCATCCTAAAGGAGATCAGTCCTGGGTGTTCATTGGTAGGACTGATTTTGAAGCCAAAACTCCAATACTTTGGCCACCTGATTCGAAGAGCTGACTCATTTGAAAAGACTCTGATGCTCGGAAAGATTGAGGGCAGGAGGAGAAGGGGATGACAGAGGGTGAGATGGTTGGATGGCATCACCTACTCAATGGACATGGGTTTGGTAGACTCCAGGAGTTGGTGAGGGACAGGGAGGCCTGGCATGCTGTGGTTCATGGGGTCGCAAAGAGTCAGACACGACTGAGCAACTGAACTGAACTGAAATAAGTTACTAGATAAAAACTTAAAACATGTAGAGCATCTTATGCTTGAAACTGAAAACAAAATCCATACTAGAAAAATTAATAAATTGGACCCCATAAAAGTTAAAAACTTTTGCTCACAAACAACATAGAAAAGGAAAGAAATAACAGACTACAGAAAATATTCACAAACCACTTATGCTAAAAGGGACCTGAATACAGATGGCAAACAAGCACATGAAAAGATGTTCCACATCAACTCAAGTGGATTTAATTCTCTTCATTCATAAGCAGATCTTGTCAATGTATCTCATAAATGCATTTTCAATATGTGTCTTTATGTAGTAAAATGTCTGAGACTGTCAGTGCAAAAATATTTATTGCATTCCCACATTTTTGTAACCATCTGTTAGATAAAATTTAAACTCCAAGTTGTACATCTTAATATTTAGAAATATTCTTACTGACCTCTTCCACCCAGTGTTACTGTTAAAGATGCCGTCGTCAATCTGTCTCATGTCTGCCTCCACCTGGGGAGGGCTTTTGCTGCCCTGGTATCAACCCCAACTCCACAGACTCTGTAACCACCTCTGAGGTTGCTCTTTCTTCCACAAAGGAGCAGACGGTCGCTTGTCTCAATGCAGCTCAGAAAAGAGGAAAGAGGGAAGCATAAACAAAAAGTTTCTCCTCCAGACTCCCTCAGCTCAATGAGCAACAAAATAGGCTCCAAAGTACCCAGAGGTTTCTCACTGTAATTTTTGGGTAACTTGCCAACATCCCCAAGCTTTCCTTTTTTACCTGTTACTACTACTTCTTAACTTTATTTTGAGGAGAATGAAGCCAGCACCTCGAGCTAGCTTGCCATTTTTACAAGGTCTAGCAGCTCCTGATTTTCTTTATTTTGTGTTAAATTATTATGGAGAGGGGTT
The DNA here is from genome assembly GCA_006408675.1 of Madoqua kirkii. Taxonomy (NCBI): domain Eukaryota; kingdom Metazoa; phylum Chordata; class Mammalia; order Artiodactyla; family Bovidae; genus Madoqua; species Madoqua kirkii. Next base: position 43,696 of record SJYC01009320.1, read on the forward strand.
ATTTCAATTCTGAACAGCTGAGAGCAATCTTTCCATTTTGCAAGTATAATTGGGTAGGAGACTGTTTTGTTTTCAGTTATCATTAATCGAGGCAGTTCTTCTGACCTAAAAATGGTCAGTAACTCCTTATAAGCCCTGTATTTCTTTGCATGAGGAGTACCTTGATTAGACTGTAGAAGAATGTAAACAAATGAATTAGAATATAGAATTAATACCTCTGGATTATTGACTTCCCCCATCTTTGGGATATGGTAGCTTAGATGTGTATAAGAGACAGGGATATAAGTTCAACATATAAAAATACATTGCATATTTATCCACAAGAAATATGTAAAAGCTGAAATGAAAAAAGAGTACAATTTATAATTACTTGAAGAATTGATGCTTTTGAACTGTGATGTTGGACAAGTTTCTTGAACTGCAAGGAGATCCAACCAGTCCATCCTAAAGGAGATCAGTCCTGGGTGTTCATTGGTAGGACTGATTTTGAAGCCAAAACTCCAATACTTTGGCCACCTGATTCGAAGAGCTGACTCATTTGAAAAGACTCTGATGCTCGGAAAGATTGAGGGCAGGAGGAGAAGGGGATGACAGAGGGTGAGATGGTTGGATGGCATCACCTACTCAATGGACATGGGTTTGGTAGACTCCAGGAGTTGGTGAGGGACAGGGAGGCCTGGCATGCTGTGGTTCATGGGGTCGCAAAGAGTCAGACACGACTGAGCAACTGAACTGAACTGAAATAAGTTACTAGATAAAAACTTAAAACATGTAGAGCATCTTATGCTTGAAACTGAAAACAAAATCCATACTAGAAAAATTAATAAATTGGACCCCATAAAAGTTAAAAACTTTTGCTCACAAACAACATAGAAAAGGAAAGAAATAACAGACTACAGAAAATATTCACAAACCACTTATGCTAAAAGGGACCTGAATACAGATGGCAAACAAGCACATGAAAAGATGTTCCACATCAACTCAAGTGGATTTAATTCTCTTCATTCATAAGCAGATCTTGTCAATGTATCTCATAAATGCATTTTCAATATGTGTCTTTATGTAGTAAAATGTCTGAGACTGTCAGTGCAAAAATATTTATTGCATTCCCACATTTTTGTAACCATCTGTTAGATAAAATTTAAACTCCAAGTTGTACATCTTAATATTTAGAAATATTCTTACTGACCTCTTCCACCCAGTGTTACTGTTAAAGATGCCGTCGTCAATCTGTCTCATGTCTGCCTCCACCTGGGGAGGGCTTTTGCTGCCCTGGTATCAACCCCAACTCCACAGACTCTGTAACCACCTCTGAGGTTGCTCTTTCTTCCACAAAGGAGCAGACGGTCGCTTGTCTCAATGCAGCTCAGAAAAGAGGAAAGAGGGAAGCATAAACAAAAAGTTTCTCCTCCAGACTCCCTCAGCTCAATGAGCAACAAAATAGGCTCCAAAGTACCCAGAGGTTTCTCACTGTAATTTTTGGGTAACTTGCCAACATCCCCAAGCTTTCCTTTTTTACCTGTTACTACTACTTCTTAACTTTATTTTGAGGAGAATGAAGCCAGCACCTCGAGCTAGCTTGCCATTTTTACAAGGTCTAGCAGCTCCTGATTTTCTTTATTTTGTGTTAAATTATTATGGAGAGGGGTTATTTCAATTCTGAACAGCTGAGAGCAATCTTTCCATTTTGCAAGTATAATTGGGTAGGAGACTGTTTTGTTTTCAGTTATCATTAATCGGGCAGTTCTTCTGACCTAAAAATGGTCAGTAACTCCTTATAAGCCCTGTATTTCTTTGCATGAGGAGTACCTTGATTAGACTGTAGAAGAATGTAAACAAATGAATTAGAATATAGAATTAATACCTCTGGATTATTGACTTCCCCCATCTTTGGGATATGGTAGCTTTAACAGTTTAATAAATTTTATTATAATATGAAATTTAATCTCTCTGAGAATAAAAAAACTTATGTATAATACATTCCATCTTTACTCTGAAATTCCCACCAATGTTATTGACAAAGGTAATACATTTCTTTCTAGTTAACATTCACATTTATAAAAACTGAGGTTGATAAACAATTAGGCAAATTACTTTTTATGTTGATGTCAGTAGGTGACATATTATAGTGATTTAGTTAACATTCCCCCCAGATTATGGAAGTTTCAGACATTTCTTCAGGATAATAGAAAGAAGCAAATGCTGTTCAGCACAAGTGTCATTTTGTGGAATTCAAGTGATAATAGGAGTTTCCCAGGTGGCTCAGCTGTAAAGAATCCGCCTGCCAATACAGGAGACACGGGTTCAATCCCTGAGTCAGGAAGACCCTCTGGAGGTGGAGGAAATGGCAACCCACTCTAGTATTCTTGCCTGGGAAATCCCATGGATGGAGGAGCCTGTGGGCTATAGTCCATCGGGGTCTCTTTGCAGTCCAAGGGACTTTCAAGCGTCTTCTCCAACACCACAGTTCAAAAGTATCAATTCTTTGGCACTGACTTTCTTTGGGATTGGAATGAACTGAACTTTTCCAGTCCTGTGGCCACTGCTGAGTTTTCCAAACTTGCTGACATACTGAGTGCAGCACTTTCACACTGTCATCTTTTAGGATTTGAAATAGCTCAACTGGAATGCCATCACCTCCACTAGCTTTGTTCATAATGATGCTTCCTAAGGCCCACTTGATTTCACATTCCAGGATGTCTGGCTCTAGGTGAGTGATCATACCATCATGATTATCTGGGTCGTGAAGTTCTTTCTTATATAGTTCTTCTGTGTATTCTTGCCACTTCTTAATATCTTCTGCTTCTGCTTCTGTTAGGTCCATACCATTTCTGTCCTTTATTGAGCCCATCTTTGCATGAAATGTTCCATTGGTATCCCTAATTTTCTTGAAGGAATATCTAGTCTTTCCCATTCTGTTGTTTTCCTCTATTTCTTTGCACTGATCACTGAGGAAGGCTTCCTTATCTCTCCTCGTTATTCTTTGGAACTCTGTATTCGAATGGGTATACCTTTCCTTTTCTCCTCTGCTTTTTTTCTTCTCTTCTTTTCACAGCTATTTGTAAGACCTCTTTATACAGTCATTTTACTTTTTTGCATTTTTTTCCCTTGGGGATGGTCTTAATCCCTGTCTCCTGTACAATGTCACAAACCTCTGTCCATAGTTCAAGCACTCTGTCTATCAGATCTGGTCCCTTAAATCTACTTGTCACTTCCACTGTATAATCATAAGGAATTTGATTTAGGTAATACCTGAATGGTCTAGTGGTTTTCCCCACTTTCTTCAATTTAAGTCTGAATTTGGCAATACGGAGTTCATGATCAGAGCCACAGTCAGCTCCCGGTCTTGTTTTTGCTAACTGTATAGAGCTTCTCCATCTTTGGCTGCAAAGAATATAATCAATTTGATTTCAGTGTTGGCCATCTGGTAATGTCCATGTGTATAGTCTTCTCTTGTGTTGTTGAAAGAGGTGTTTGCTATGACCAGTGCATTCTCTTGGCAAAACTATTAGCCTTTGCCCTGTTTCATTCTGTAGTCCAAAGCCAAACTTGCCTGTTACACAGGTGTTTCTTGACTTCCTACTTTTGCATTCCAGTCCCCTATAATGAAGTGGATATCTTTTTTGGGTGTTAGCCCTAAAAAGTTTTGTAAGTCTTCATGGAACTATTCAACTTCAGCTTCTTCAATGTTACTGGTCAGCGCATAGACTTGGATTACTGTGATATAGAATGGTTTGCCTTGGAAACAAACAGAGATCATTCTGGGTTCAGCCAACAGGATATCAAATATCCAAATCTTTTTTTGTTTTTTTTTTAGTAGAGAAATGCAGCAATTTCATCCAGCATTTTATAGTGATTTGGCTTAAATACCTTCAAAAGTCAGATTCTTTTTAATTAAAGAGATAATTCTGGCTTTCATACAAGAGACATTCTTAATGAGCAAACTAATTTAAAAATTCACTCTGTTTGTGGGTCTGTCTTCCTAGATAAAAGTAATTACAAGGTCCTTTTTACCTGCCTGTCAGAGGCTGCTTGTCTTTTTCTAATTTACAGTTCATTTTCCATATAATTTATTATTGAATGTTGCTTTGTCTAGCAGAAATATTTTTAAAGAATTTGTATTGATTACTTTGCTTCTCTGATAAGCAAACCTTAATTTGATTCTAGAGTAATAAGAGGAGAAAAAACCCATCTTAGAATTACTTTTGTAAAAATAATTTCTGTCTCTCAGATGGGCCCCAGATAAGATCCTCTGATGGGGCAGGGGACAGGACTGGGTCCTACTAGGCTGCCCCTCAGGGTGACCCAAAGTCCAGAAGGTCAGCTGCCTAATTCTTATCTCTTCATGCAGACACAGAGACCACTTCATAGAGAGGCCACTTGGACTCGTCAGAGTGGCATGTGAACAAAGAACATCTAAGTGGAGGCTTTATTAAAAGCCTTGACTTCCAGGGAGTGGATGGAGGGGAGGCAAGGGCTGAAGGAGTGGAAGGCCTGAGTCAGATCCTCAGCTGGTAAATGGAGCAGTGAAAATGAGAACTAGAATCTGCTTATAAAAACACATACATAGGTGTATGTAGATATATGACATGGACTTCCCAGGTGGCTCAGTGGTAAAGAATCCACCTGCCATTGCAAGAGGCCTGAGTTCAATCCCTAGGTTGGGAAGATGCCCTGGAGAAGGGAAATGGCAACTCACTCCAGTATTCTTGCCTAAGAAATCTCATGGTCAGAGGAGCCTGCAAAAGAGGCAGATTCAACTTAACAACTAAACAACAACATATATATAACATAGATACTATATGTTATATATAGTTGTATAGTATATATATTGTGTGTCTGTGTATGTGTGTGTTCAGTAGCTTTGGTGGTGTCCAACTCCTTTCAAGCCTATAGAGTGTAGCCTGTCAGGCTCCTCTGTCCATGGGATTCTCCAGGCAAGAATACTAGAGTAGGTTGCCATGTCCTCCTCCAGGGAATCTTCCTGACCCAATGATCGAACCCTCATCTCCTGTGTTTCCTGCATTTCAAATGGATTCATTACCCACTAAGCCAGCTGGGAAGCCTATATATATATATATAGTATGTGTGTGTGTATGATTATAATATTTAGGACTGTCCTTGTACAGTTATAGGCTTACCTGGTGGCTCAGATGGTAAAGAATCTGCCTGCAATGTGGGAGACCTGGGTTCAATCCCTGGGTTGGGAAGATCCCCTGGAGAAGGGAATGGCTACCCACTCCAGTACTCTTGCCTCGAGAATTCCTTGGACATAAGAGCCTGGCAGGCTACAGTGCTTGGGATTACAAAGAGTCAGACACAACTTAGCGACTTTCACTTCTACAGATATAAAACTTGAAAAAAGACAATTTACATATTAAAGAACATAAAATCCTATAATGTCAAATCAGCACATATCTTCCATTACCTTTTGTACATTCTGAGGTGATTTGGAAATTTGCACTGTCTTCCAAAAAGAAATCAAATTGTTTTGCATTCTTGAGTCAGGATTCTGCTTTTAGTTGCAGTAGCCACAAAAATGAGTATAAAAATATTTTATTTCCTTTGCTTCTTTAGCAAATCAACCCAGCTAATATTTCTTAAGGAAGCCACCGTTATGAGCCTCTAGTGATAGGTCACAGCAGGGGAAACCGTGAAACGGAAATCACAGTCGATACACTTTGGATGGATCATTAGGGGAAAATAAACTCTCCAAGGAGAGGACTGCACCACTAGGCAGACTTGCTGGCACAGCTCAGGCCCCGGCATCAGGGCTGATGAGGAGAAGAGACATGCCAGAGCCTGAGTGATGGATGAGCCATGGTGGGTGTCAGCAGGCCTGTGTCATCATCATTTCACGAGAGAAGAGAATCAGGTGGTCCCACCACCCGACTTAGGCCTGAGCAGTCACACCTGTCAATTAAATAAGAAGAAAACACGGGAGAAAGCTGCAAGCAGGAAGCTGAGTGATAATTGCTACAAACCAGGCAGGAGTGGCCACAGCTTTTTAAAAATTGGTTTTTAATTGGCAGTGGTCACATCTAGATGAGTCGGGTCGGGTACAGTTGTTGGTTTTTGTTTTTTGGGTTTTTGGGTTTTTTTGAGATGGTAAATGCCTTTTTTTTTTCCATGTTTTACATTAGATCCTCAGACTTTATTCATCTTTTTTTTTTTTTTACTTTACAATATTGTGTTGGGTTTGCCATACATCAGTTTAAAGACAAAAGGCTGAAGCAAAAATTATATGTTAGCTTAGCTTACAAAAGTAAGAAAGATAAAGACCAAAAGAAAGAAGGAAGGGAGGGAGGAGAGGAGAAATCTCACTATGGATTAAGGGAGAAATGATCAGGACACTCCACGCTGCCCCCTGTCAGATGTAATCACCGGCCGTTCTATTGCTATGGATCAGAGATGTCCAGTGCAGCTTCTGTCAGCACCAAGGGGCAATGAAATTCTGCCTCAGTGCTTTGGAGTTTACACTCACGGTTAATTATTTCTGAGACAACAATTAATTTGTTTATTGCCTTTATTCTCTGACTTTAACCAGAACATCTTCTTAACTCTTTGCCGCTGAGATTTCTGCACTGTTTCTGGAGATTTCTCCTCATATTTTATGAAAGTCAAACCTAATCTCACCACTGTTTTTAAGGTTTGGAGAGCAGAGCCCTGGAGAGCCACAGTAGAGAAGCAACAAGATCCAGTATCTTCTGGAACATTGTCACCTCCAGGGCACAGGGCACACTGCTCTTGGGGACAGCAGACCCTGAGCTGGTTTCCCACAGGGGCAGCAGTGGAAACCAGAGAATGATCAAAGAGCAGAGGGCCCCAGCCCTGCCCTGCTCCTTGCTGTGGGATTTCGTCAGACAAAGCAGAGTTCCCTAGGCACCGAAGCAGAGGCTCAGAATTGGATTCAAGTGGGTTTGGAACAATAAATAATTAAATAGAGTATATTTTGCAGATTAGGCGCTATTGAATTTGCAGACTGGAATTGCATCTCCCTGTGTTTCCAATAATTAAGACAGTGTTTGTCCAGATTAACAATAATCCAAAAAGTTTCACCTACAACTCAAGCTCTGTCTCTACCTACCTTCAAATAGAAACAATCCAGGATCAGTTGAAGGCTTTTCAAGTGGAACTGTATGACATGACCAAGGCACTAAGACCTGATTTAAAGTGACAGGAAGGAAATAGGCTGAATTAAAGAATGTCCGTCAGGATGAGCTCTCTCACAGTGACTTGCCTAAGGACAGAATATTTTTTTAATTACACAAAAAGGTATAGGGTTTTTTTTTAACTTTACAATATTGTATTGATTTTGCCACACTTCAACATGAATCCACCACGGGTGTACACGTGTTCCCGATTCCGAACCCCCCCTCCCACCTCCCGCACCACACCATCCCTCCAGGTGATCCCAGTGCATCAGCCCTAAGCATCCTGCACCCTGCATCAAATCTATCCTGGTGATTCATTCCTTATATGATATTATACATGTTTTAATGCTATTCTCCCAAATCATCCCACCCTCTCCCTCTCCGACAGAGTCCAAAAGACTGTTCTATACATCTGTGCCTCTTTTGCTGTCTTGCATACAGGGTTAACATTACCATCTTTCTAAATTCCATATATATGCATTAGTATACTGTTTTGGTGTTTTTATTTCTGGCTTACTTCACTCTGTATAATAGGCTCCAGTTTTATCCACCTCATTAGAACTGATTCAAATGTATTCTTTTTAATGGCTGAGTAATACTCCATTGTAGCATTCGGAGAAAACAATGGCACCCTACTCCAGTACTCTTGCCTGGAAAATGGATGGAGGAGCCTGGTAGGCTGCAGTCCATGGGGTCACTAAGAGTCGGACACACCTGAGTGACTTCACTTTCACTTTTTACTTTCGTGTATTGGAGAAGGTAATGGCAACCCACTCCAGTGTTCTTGCCTGGAGAATCCCAGGGACAGGGGAGCCTGGTGAGCTGACATCTATGGGGTCGCACAGAGTCGGACACGACTGAAGCAACTTAGTAGTAGTAGTGTCTCTTTTAATTCTGGTTTTCTTGGTGTGTATGCCCAGCAGTGGGATTGCTGGGTCATAAGGCAGTTCTATTTCCAGTTTTTTAAGGAATCTCCACACTGTTCTCCATAGTGGCTGTACTAGTTTGCATTCCCACCAACAATCAAGCTATCTGACTTCAGTCTGTACTACAAAGCCACAGTCATCAAGACAGTATGATACTGGCACAAAGACAGAAATATAGATCAATGGAACAAATAGAAAGCCCAGAGATAAATCCACACACCTATAGTCTGATATTTTGTTACTGATATCAGACTCTGAGCTGTTCTTCCCCATTCCCACCTTCATTGGACAGCCATGTATTATTTGGCTCAACACAGAGTGGAAAGGTGATGGAGATAGGTGGGATGGATAGATAGATAGATGGATAATAGTAAAGATAAGAGATGATACAGATAGGTAAGCACATAGAAAGGGAGATACGTAGATCCTCTACTATCTCAAGAGACCCTTGAAGTTGGGGATAAATCAGACTTATCTCTGTGGCCCCAACTCTATGCACAGTGCCTAACCTACCCAGCTACTTCTCTTGAATAGATGCAAAACCATGTAATCCTGGTCACCTTAGGAAAATCATTTAGCCTTTCATTGCCCAAATCTCCTTAGCTATCTAATGAGGGTTTTAAATTTTCTGAGCTCTCTGCATTCTAAAATCACTTCCAAGCCTGAAATAAGGGTACTGTAAGCTATTTTTCTTGAAGTGTCACTTCATGCGAAATAGATGGGGAAACAGTGGAAACAGTGTCAGACTTATTTTAGGGGGCTCCAAAATCACTGCAGATGGTGACTGCAGCCAGGAAATGAAAAGACACTTACTCCTTGGAAGGAAAGCTATGACCAACCTAGATAACATATTAAAAAACAGAGACATTACTTTGCCAACAAAGGTCCATCTAGCCTAGGCTATGGTTTTTCCAGTAGTCATGTATGGATGTGAGAGTTGGACTGTGAAGAAAGCTGAGCCCTGAAGAATTGATGCCTTTGAACTGTGGTGTTGGAGAAGACTCTTGAGGGTCCCTTGGACTGCAAGGAGATCCAACCAGTCCATTCTAAAGAAGACCAGTCCTGGGATTTCTTTGGAAGGAATGATGCTACAGCTGAAACTCCAGTACTTTGGCCACTTCATGCGAAGAGTTAACTAATTGGAAAAGACTCTGATGCTGGGAGGGATTGGGGGCAAGAGGAGAAGGGGATGACCGAGGATGAGATGGCTGGATGGAATCACTGACTCGATGGATGTGAGTCTGAGTGAATTCCGGGAGTTGGTGATGGACAGTGAGGCCTGGCGTGCTGCAATTCATACGATCACAAAGACTCGGACATGACTGAGACTGAACTGAACTGAACTGAAGCTATTCTTCTTGAAGCATATCCCAAGCCAACATGCCCCTCTCCCACCCTCACCCACCACATCATGCTGTTGTAGCCACTCCCTGTGAAGTGTCCTGAGTGGTCAGACCACGTTGGTCCTCTTGACTAAGGTGGAGTACTTGGCTCCTGTCTCCCACAAATACATGATAGGGAGGGAGAGGAATCACGGAGGGACCAGAACCCTCAAACGCGTGCTCAATGTAAGGTTAGAGGTCGTCCTTCCCCACAGTGTGGGCTGGAAGCTTGGAGGCTTCATCTGCCAGCCAAGGCCAGAATGGGGCAGACAGGCCGGGAGGGGGGGAGAGGTGTGGGGACCCAGACACTCCCCATGCTTTCCCTTCTGCAGCCAGAAGCTGACTGCAACCCAGACACATCCCCAGCTACCAATTAAAGTGTTCTTTCACGTTTGATTATCTCCAACCTGAAGTGTCCCAAACTGCCATCAATCCCCATTGCAATATTTATTATGTATCAGCATTTATTAAATTAACTTATGAAATGAGAAGGGGATGTTAGATTTTTAAAGAGGTAATCAAATGCAGTGGGTAGAATTTTCACATATTTCCATTTAAGTCTCTGACGATCCTTTGGAGCTCATGGTTGCAGTACAGTCTCCATCTGCCAGCAGCCCCTCTGGGTGCCCTCTGCCATCTTCACCCATCCTGGCCACAAGATGGTGGGGTGAACCGTGCCCCATGAAAGCTGCACAGAGACAATCCATTTCACTCAGAAACACCAAGGTGCTGATAATGAAAATGATGAAATGCATTCAGGGCTTCTCTGACATCCATAAATAGAAGAGGATCCCAAAAAATTACAAAGAAAGCACCAGAGCAGAAACCTTGTTCTATACTTCCATGTGTTGGTAACATTACAGGTGCACAGTACACAGATCTATGGTTTGCAAAGAGGCAAAAATTACGTGTAAAAATGAAACATGTCTCAAAGATCTAAGTAGGTAATTATTCTTTCACCACATTATTTATACCAATAACCTAGCTGCTCATGTACTTCCTAAGGTAGCAATCTCTAATCCCAAATGACATGCCCTAGCAATTCCAGTTTCCCCAGGATATAGCCTGTAATCTAAAGATGTTCACAATGTATTTTTTTAATTTATTTTTTTATTGAAGGACAATTGCTTTGCAGAACTTATTGTTTTCTGTCAAACCTCAACATGAATCAGCCATAGGTATACATATATCCCCTCCCTCCCATCTCCCTCCCCATCCCATCCCTCTAGATTGATACAGAGCCCGTTTGAGTTTCCTGAGTCATTCAGCAAATTCCCGTTGGCCATCTCCTTTACATATGGGAATGTAAGTGTCCATGTTACTCTTTCCATACATCTCACCCTCTCCTCCCCTCTCCCATGTCCATAAGTCTATTCTCTATGTCTGTTTCTCCATTGCTGCCCTGTAAATAAATTCTTCAGAATCATTTTTTTCTAGATTCTGTATATGTGCGGTACAGTATATTTATCTTTCTCTTTCTTACTCACTTCACTCTGTATAATAGGTTCTAGATTCATCTACCTCATCAGAATTGACTCAAATGTGTTCCATTTTATGGCTGAGTAATATCCCTTTGTGTATATGTACCACAACTTCTTTATCCATTCGTCTGTTGATGGGCATCTAGATTATTTTCATGCTCTATCTATTGTAAATAGTGCTGCAATAAACAATGGGATACATGTGTCTTTTTCAACTCTGGTTTTCTGAGTGTATATACCTAGGAGTGGGATTGCTAGGTCATATGGTGGTTTTATTCCTAGTTTTCTGAGGAATCTCCATGCCATTTTCCATAGTAGCTCTGTCAATTTACATTCCCACCAACAGTGCAACAGCATTCCCTTTTCTCCATACCATCTCGAGCATTTATTGTTTCTAGATTTTTGATGATGGCCATTCTGACCAGTGTGAGGTGATATCTCTTTGGGGTTTTGATTTGCATTTCTCTAATAATGAGCAGTGTTGAGCATCCCTTCATGTGTTTTGTTAGCCATCTGTATGTCTTCTTTGGATAAATGTCTGTTTAGGTATTTTTCCCACTTTTTGATTGGGTTGTTTTCCTGGTATTGAGTTGTATGAGCTGCCTATATATTTTGAAAATTAATCCTTTGTCAGTTGTTTTATTTGCTATTATTTTCTCCCATTCTGGGGGTTGTCTTTTCACCTTGCTTATAGTTTCCTTTGCTTTTAAGTTTAACTGGGTGCAAAAGCTTTTAAGTTTAACTGGGCCCCACTTGCTTACTTTTGTTTTTGTTTCCGTTGCTCTAGGAGGGGGGAGTGGTTCATAGAGGATCTTGCTTTGATTTGATTTATGTCATTGAGTGTTCTGCCTATGTTTTCCTCTAAGAGTTTTATAGTCTCTGGTCTTACATTGAGGTCTTTAATCCATTTTAAGTTTATCTTTGTGTATGGTGTTATGTTTTTGTTTCCGTTGCTCTAGGAGGGGGGAGTGGTTCATAGAGGATCTTGCTTTGATTTGATTTATGTCATTGAGTGTTCTGCCTATGTTTTCCTCTAAGAGTTTTATAGTCTCTGGTCTTACATTGAGGTCTTTAATCCATTTTAAGTTTATCTTTGTGTATGGTGTTAGGAAGTATGCTAATTTCATTCTTTTACATGTAGCTCTCCAGTTTTCTCAGCACCATTTATTGAAGAACCTGTCTTTGCCCCATTGTATATTCTTGCCTCCTTTGTCAGAATAAGGTACCCATAGGTACATGGGTTTATTTCTTGGCTTTCTATCTTGTTCCATTGGTCTATATTTCTGTTTTTGTGCCAGAACCATACTGTCTTGATGACTGTAGCTTTGTAGTATAATATGAAGTCACTTCTTCGTCTTCTTCGTCGTCTTCTTCTTCATCTTCTTCTTCTTCGTCTTCTTCGTCTTCATCTTCGTCTTCTTCGTCTTCTTCATCTTCTTCTTCTTCTTTGTCTTCTTCTTCTTTGTCTTCTTCTTCATCTTCCTCTTTGTCTTCTTCTTCATCTTCGTCTTCATCTTCGTCTTCTTCTTCGTCTTCTTCTTTTTCTTCTTCTTCTTGTCTTCTTCTTCATCTTCTTCATCTTCGTTGTCTTCATCTTCTTCGTCTTCTTCGTCTTCTTCATCTTCTTCTTCGTCTTCTTCATCTTCTTCATCTTCATCTTCGTCTTCTTCTTCTTCATCTTCTTCTTCTTCATCTTCTTCTTCTTCGTCTTCTTCTTCATCTTTGTCGTCCTTCTTCTTCGTCGTCATCTTCTTCTTCGTCTTCTTCGTCTTCTTCGTTGTCGTCTTCTTCGTCTTCTTCGTCATCTTCTTCTTCATCTTCGTCTTCTTCGTCTTCTTCTTCTTCGTCATCTTCTTCGTCTTCTTCTTCTTCTTCTCTGATTGCTGTAGCTAGGACTCCCAGAACTATGCTGAATATAGTGCTGAAAGAGGACACCCTTGTCTTGTTCCTAATCTAATGGGGAATGCTTTCAGTTTTTCACCACTGAGAATAATGTTTGCTGTAGGCTTATCATATGTGGCCTTTACTATGTTGAGGTAGCTTCCTTCTAGGCCCATTTTTGAAGAGTTTTAATCGTAAATGGGTGCTGAATTTTGTCAAAGGCTTTTTTTTTGCATCTACTGAAAGTATCATGTGGTTTTTGTTTTTCAATTTATTAATATGGTGTATCACATTGGTTGATTTGCATATACTGAATAATCCTTGCATTCCTGGAATAAAGCCAACTTGATCATGATGTATGAACTTTTTGATGTGTTGCTGAATTCTGTTGCTAAAATTTTGTTGAGGATTTTTGAATCTGTGTTCATCAGTAATGTTGGCCTGTAGTTTTCTTTCTTTGTCTTGTCTTTGTCTGATTTTGGTATCATGGTGATGGTGGCCTCATAGAATGAGTTTGGAAGTGTTCCTTCCTCTGCAATTTTTGAAAAATTTTAGCAGGACAGGCATTAACTCTTCTATAAATATTTGGTAGAATTCTCCTATGAAGCCATCTGGTCCTGGGCTTTTGTTTTGGGGGAGAGTTTTGCTCACAGCTTCAATTTCAGTGCTTGTAATTGGGTTATTCATAATTGCTATTTCTTCCTGGTTTAGTCTTGGAAGATTGAACTTTTCTATGACTCTGTCCATTTTTTCCAGGTTATCCATTTTATTGCCATATAGTTGTTCATAATAGTCTCTTATAATCCTTTGTATTTCTGTATTGCCTGATGTAATCTCTCCTTTTTCATCTCTAATTTTGTTGATTTGATTTTTCTCTCTTTTTTTCTTGATGAGTCTGATTAAAGTTTATTAGTTTTGTTTATCTTCTCAACAAAAAAGCTTTTAGTTTTATTAATCTTTACTATTGTTTGTTTCTTTTTCATTTATTTATGCTTGGATCTTTATGACTTCTTTCCTTCTACTAATTTTGGGGCATTTTTGTTCTTCTTTTTCCAGTTGTTTTAGATGTCAAGTTATGTTGTATTTTTAATGTTTTTCTTGTTTCTTAAGGTAGGATTGTATTGCTATAAACTTCCCTCCTAGGACTGCTTTTGCTGCATCCTGTAGGTTTTGAGTTGTGTTTTCATTATCATTTGTTTCTAGAAAATTTTTTATTTCCCTTTTGATTTATTCAGTAACCTGTTGGTTATTTAGAAAGCTGTTGTTGAATCTCCATGTGTTTGTGTTTCTTACAGGTTTTTTTTTTTCCTTGTAATTGATACCTAGTCTCATAGTGTTGTGGTCTGAGAAGATGCTTGATACAATTTCAATTTTCTTAAATTTACTGAGGTTTGATTTGTGACCCAAGATGTAGTCTATCCTGAAGAATGTTCCATGTGCACTTGAGAAGAAAGTGTATTCTTCTGCGTTTGAATGGAATGTCCTGAAGATATCAATGACATCCATTTCATCTAATGTATCATTTAAGATTTGTGTTTCCTTATTAATTTTCTGTTTTGATGATCTATCCATTGGTGTGATTGGGACATCAAAGTCTCCTACTATTATTGTGTTACTGTCAATGTCTCCTTTTATTTCTGTTAGTGTTTGTCTTATGTATTGAGGTGCTCCAATGTTGGGTGACTAGATATTTATACTTACTATATCTTCCTCTTGTATTCCTTGATATATATCCCTTGATCATTATGTAGTATCCCTCCTTATCTCTTGTAATTTTCTTTATTTTAAGGTCTATTTTGTCTAATATGAAGATTGCTACTCCAGCTTTCTTTTGCTTCCCATTTGCATGGAATATATTTTTGCATCCTCTCACTTTCAGTTTATATGTGTCTTGAGGTCTAAAGTGGGTTTCTTGTAGACAGCATATATATGGGTCTTGTTTTTGTATGCATTCAGCCAGTCTGTCTTTTGGTTGGAGCATTTATTTCTTGATTATATAAGTCCATTTAACATTTGTTGTAAAGCCAGTTTGGTGGTAATAATTTATCTAAACTTTTGCTTGTCTGAAAATCTTTTGATTTCTCCATCAGTTTTGAATGAGATCCTTGCCAGGTAAGGTAATCTTCATTGTAGATTGTTGCCTTTCAGCACTTTAAATATACCCTGCCATTCATTATGGCCTGCAGTGTTTCTGCTGAAAGATCAGCTTTTAAGTGTATGATTTTCCCTTGTATGTTACTTGTTGCTTCTCCCTTGCTGCTTTTAATTTTCTTTTTTGTCTTTAGCCTTTGTTAGTTTGTTTAGTATATGGCTTGGCATGTTTCTCCTTGGATTTATCCTGTATGGGACTCTTTGTGCCTCTTGGACTTGACTGACTATTTCCTTTTAGATGTTGGGGAAATTTTCAACTATAATCTCTTCAAAAATTTTCTCATGTCCTTTCATTTCCTCTTCTTCTGAGATCCCTATAATTCAAATGTTGGTGCATTTGATATTGTCTCTGAGTATCTGAGACTATCCTCCATTCTTTTAATTCTTTTTACTTTAGTCTGCTCTTCAGAAGTTATTTCCACGATTTTTATCTTCCAGATCACTGATTAGTTCTTCTGCTTCAGATATTCTGCTGTTGATTCCTTCTAGCGTATTTTTAATTTTAGTAATCGTGTTGTTTGTCTCCGCATGTTTATTCTTTAATTCTTCTAAGTTTATTATTTGAGTCTTGCATTTTCTCCATTTTGCTTTCAAGGTTTTTTATCATCTTTATTATCATTATTCTGAATACTTTTTTAGGTAGTTTGCCTATTTCCTCTTCATTTATTTGGACTTCTGTGTTCCTAGTTTGTTTGTCTATTTCTGTAGTATTTCTCTGCCTTTTCATTATTTTTTTTAGCTTATTGTGTTTGAGGTCTCCTTTTCCCATGCTTCAATGTTGAATTCTTTCCTTCTGTTGGTTTCTGACCTCTAAGGTTGGTCCAGTGGTTTGTATAATCTTCTTAGAGGGTGAAATTTGTGCTGAGTTTTTGTCTGTTTGTTTTTCCTCTGATGGGTAGGGCTGAGTAAGGTGGTAGTCCTGTCTGATGAATTGGGTTTGTATTTCTGTTTTGTTTGTTGTTTAGATGGGCTGTCCTGCACAGAGTGCTATTGGTGGTTGGGTGATTTGGGATCTTGTATTACAGTGGTTTCCTTTGTGTGAGTTTTCACTACTTGATACCTGCTAGAATTAGTTCTCTGGTAGTCTAGGATCTTGGAGTCAGTGCTCCCACTTCAAAGGCTCCTGACTTGATCTCTCAGCCTCCAGGTTCAGCAGAGCTTCTGGCTTCAGCTTCACCTTCTTCCCTCACAATGTATTTTTATGCTCTTTTGCAAAAGTATGCATTTCTCTGTCATGGTATCATACAAGATTCACAGAACAAAGAGATAATTGCCATGGTGGTGGCAGAGGCTAAGTCACTTCAGTCGTGTCTGACTCTGTGCAACCCCATAGACAGCAGCCTACCAGGTTCCTCCATCCCTGGGATTCTCCAGGCACTATCACCAGAGTGGGTTGCCATTTCCTTCTCCAATGCATGAAAATGAAAAGTGAAAATGAAGTAGCTCAGTTGTGTCTGACTCTTCGTGACCGTATGGACTGCAACTCACCAGGCTCCTCCATCCATGGGATTGTCCAGGCAAGAGTACTGGAGTGGGTTGCCATTGCCTTCTCTGATAATTGCTACATTTATCAATCTGTCTAAAACATCTAGAGGATAGAACCTAAAACCTACAAAGAAAGAGTTAAAATAAGTATGCTTGACCTACGTAAGATACTGAATAAACAGCATAACTTTGATGGCAGGACTGAAAAACGTCTCAAATTTGCTGCACTCAGGTGAAAACACTGTCCTGTTTCCTTGCTTTGAGTCTAGTTAGGTGCAGTTGGTATGGAAACAGAACATCTGGTGCAGACATGAGTTCTCCATTCATTAATTCATTTGGTTCAATCAGTGATCACTCCCTGCCCTCCAGATCTGTATGGGCTCTAGCAGGGGAAGGGGACATCGTAGCAAGCTGACATCTTAGCAAGCTGACATTGACATTTTAGGAATTAGTGAACTAAAATGGACTGGAATGGGTGAATTTAATTCAGATGACCATTATATCTACTACTGTAGGCAAGAATACCCTAGACAAAATGGAGTAGCCCTCATAGTCAACAAGAGAGTCTGAAATGCAGTACTTGGGTGCAATCTCAAAAATGATGGGATGATCTCTATTTGTTTCTAAGGCAAACCACTCAGTATCATAGTAGTCCAAGTCCATGCCCCAACCACTAATACCAAAGAAGCTGAAGTTGAATGGTTCTAGAAAGACCTACAAGACCTTCTAGAATGAATACCAAAAAGAAAAAAAAAAAGAAGAAAGAAAGAAAAAAGATGTCTTTTCATCATAGGGGACTAGAAATCAAAGCAGGAAGTCAAGAGATACTTGGAGTAATAGGCAAGTTTGGTCTCAGAGTACAAAATGAAGCAAGGCAGAGGCTAACAGAGTTTTGCCAAGAGAACATACAGTCATAGCAAACACCTTCTCCCAACAACACAAGAGAAGACTCTAAACATAAACATCACCAAATGATAAATACTGAAATCAGATTGATTGTATTCTTGGCAGCCAAAGATGGAAAAGCTCTATACAGTCTGCAAAAACAAGACTGAGAGCTGACTACGGCTCAGATCATGAACTCCTTATTAAAAAATTCTGATTTAAATTAAATAAAGTGGGGAAAACCATTAGACCATTCCGGTATGACCTAAATAAAATCCCTTATAATCATACAGTACAAGTGACAAACAGATTTAAAGGATTAGACTTGATAGACAGAGTGCCTGAAGAACTATGGAGGTTCGCAACATTGTATAGAAGGCAGTGATCAAGACTATCCCCAAGGAAAAGAAAGGCAAATGGTTGTCTGAGGAGGCCTTACAAATAGCTGAGAAAAAAAAAAAAAGAAAGAAAGAAAGAAACCAAAGGCAAAGGAGGAAAGGAAAGATATACCCATTTGCTATTTCAAAGAGCAGAGAGAGATAAGAAAGACTTCTAAGTGACCAATGCAAAGAAATAGAGGAAAACAATAGAATGGGAAAGACTAGAAATAGAAATATAGAGAAAATATAGAGCTACCAAGGGAACATTTATGCAGAAATGGGCATAATAAAGGACAGAAACAGTATGGACCTAACAGAAGCAGAAGATATTAAGAAGAGGTGGCAAGAATACATAGAAAAAACTATACAGAAAGGGTCTTAATGACCCAGATAACCACGATGGTGTGATCACTCACCTAGAGCCAGAAATCCTGGAGTCTGAAGTCAAGTGGGCCTTAGGAAGCATCACTACAAACAAAGCTAGTGGAGGTAATGTAATTCCAGCTGAGCTATTCAAATCCTAAAAAATGATTCTGTGAAGGTGCTACACTCAGTATGTCAGCAAATTTGAAAAACTCAGCAGTGGCCACAGAGCTGGGAAAGGTCAATTTTCATTCCAATCCCAAAGAAAGACAATGCCAAAGAATGTTCAAACTACTGCACAATTACACTCATCGCATATGCTAGCAAAGTAATGCTCAAAATTCTCCAAGCCAGGTTTCAACACTGCATGAACCAAGAACTTCCAGATGTTTAAGCTGGATTTAGGAAAGGCAGAGGAACTAGAGATCAAACTGCCAACATCCATTGGATCATAGAAAAAGCAAGAGAGTTCCAGGAATACTTCTACTTCTGATTTATTAATAAGACTTTGACTGTGTGGATCACAACAAACTGTGAAAAATTGTTCGAGATTGAAATACCAGACAACCTGACCTGCCTCCTGAGAAATCTGTATGCAGGGCAAGAAGCAACAGATAGAAAAGAACCTGGAACAACTGACTGGTTCCAAATTGGGAAAGGAGTATGGCAAGACTGTATATTGTCACCCTGCTTATTTAACTTATATGCAGAGTACATCATGTGAAATGCTGGGCTGGATGATGCACAAGCTGGAATCAGGATTGCTGGGAGAAATATCAATAACCTCAGATATGCAGATGACACCACCCTTATGGCAGAAAGTGAAAAAGAACTAAAGAGCCTCTTAATGAAAATGAAAGAGGAAAGTGAAAAAGCTAGCTTAGAACTCAACAGTGAAAGAGCTGGCTTAAAACTCAAGAGTGAAAAGGCTAGCTTATAACTCAACATTGAAAAATCAAAAATCATGGCATCTGGTCTCATCACTTCATGGCAAATAGAAGGGGAAACAGTGGCAGACTTTATTTTCTTGGGCTCTAAGATCACTGCAGATGTTGACTGCAGCCATGAAATTAAAGATACTTGTTCCTTGGAAGAAAAGGTATGACCAACCTAGACAGCATTTTAAAAAGCAGAGACATAACTTTGCCGACAAAGATCCATCTAGTCAAAGCTATGGTTTTTCCACTGTATCGATGTGACAGTTGAACTGTAAAGAAAGCTGAGCACTGAAGAACTGATTCTTTTGAACTGTAGTGTTGGAGAAGACTCCTGAGAGTCCCTTTGGACTTCAAGGAGGTGAAACCAGTCAATCCTAAAGGATATCAGTCCTGAATATTCACTGGAAGGACTGATGCTGAAGCTGAAGCTTCCATACTTTGGCAATCTGATGTGAAGAACTGACTCATTGGAAAAGATCCTGATGCTGGGAAAGATTAAAGGCAGGAGGAGAAGTTGATAACAGAGGATGAGATGGTTGGATGGCATTACTGACTCAATGGATATGAGTTTGAGCATGCTCTGAGTGTCAGTGATGGACAGGGAAACCTGGCATGCTGTAGTCCACGAGGTTGCAAAGAGTCAGACACGATTGAGCATCTGAACTGAACTGAGAAAACTGACCACTCACATCTTCTTGGGGCGCAGTGATTGAAACAGGAAACAGGTGTCCTTCAAATCCCCCCATAAGTACAAAGACAGGTCTCAAAAGAAAATTGTAGTTAGTTAGAGAAAAGTATTAGAGAAGGCAATGGAAACTCACTCCAGTACTCTTGCCTGGAAAATCCCATGGATGGAGAAGCCTGGTAGGCTGCAGTCCATGGGGTCGTGAAGAGTCAGACACAATTGAGTGACTTCACTTTTACTTTTCACTTTCATGCATTGGAGAAGGAAATGGCAACCCACTCCAGTGTTCTTGCCTGGAGAAAACCAGGGATGGGAGAGCCAGGTGGGCTGCCATCTCTAGGGTTGCACAGAGTTGGACACGACTGAAGTGACTTAGCAGCAACAGCAGAGAAGAGTATGTTCCAGAATGGAGTGTTGGGAGCAAACCACACTTGGTAGACCAGTCAGTGATGCACAGAACCTAGCGGGAAAGGCATGTGATGAGAGACAACGCCCAGATAACCACCAGTGCAGAGGACTTGAGGCAGGAGTGGCCTGGTGCCATGATGGCAAGTGGTCGTTGCTGTTTGCAGAATTTTTTTTTTTATGATATTCAGGATAGGGGCCCCCACAGCTTGGGGATTTGTGAGAAAGCATTAGAAGTGGCACCATAGCTGCCCTTCAGATTAGAGTATAAAAAATACGGGAGTAATTATGTAAAATGTAAAGCTTCCTACAAGTGCTAAATCCTTCATCAAATACCTCCTATATGCTCCCACACTGATGGATTCTCAGAACCTTAACAGCCGCCCCCCATTGGTGCACCCAGCTCATCTACCATGCTGGCCTCCTGCCCACAGCTCTGCAAAGACTGCTGCTGAGTTCCTCCCCATGACCCAGAGGAGGCGATCCCAGAGATAAAGCCTCCACATCACTCCTGTGCTCAAAGACCCAGTGCCCTTCCCTCATGCACAGAGTTACAAAGAAAAGAACAGTGGTTAGGCTGACCTACAAAGCCCAGAGCAGTGTCACCCACAGAAACCGTCAAACAGCAACTCAGTGTCTCCTAAAAGACATAGGAACAGGAACCATGTAAACAGAAAGAGGTAAAAGTGATTTTTAAAATATATCTAATTTTAGTTAATATGTCCAAAATATTTTTTTTGTTTTCTTTAATGCTTTATTCCATTTCACAGTTCTGTATTGGTTCTGCCATACATCGACATGAATCAGCCACAGGTGTACACGATCTCCCCATGCTAAAGGCCCCTCCCACCTCCCTTCCCCGCCCATCCCCT
>SJYC01009321.1:0-29680 GCA_006408675.1 Madoqua kirkii
TTATTCAGTGTTGAAGTGTTCTTTTGTTGAAGTAGTGAGGGAGAAAGTGTCCTCCCCGTACTTTTCCACTGCCATCTTTTTTTCTTTCCTGTCCAAAATATTATTTCATTGTGTATTCAACCTAAAAATATTAAGAGATATTTTACATTAAATTTGATATTAAATCTTCTTAATCCAGTGTACATTTTACACATACATCACAAAATGAAGAACACCACTTTCACCACGGCAGGTGAATTGTTTTTTAATTATGCATCAGCAACAAGGAAGAAAGTCACGGGTCATATTTTTAGAAATAAAATGCTCCATCATTCTGGATGATTAAAATATTAAAGAGGCATTTGTGTGCTTTTACTACTTAAAATACTGCTTTCTTTGACTTATAATAATAATGCCTAATTGTGTATAAAGGCATCTGTGTAACATCTCACAGATGTTTATATAAAACAGTAAAATAAAATCAGGGATCGTTACTTTTGGAAAAGGTTATTCTATTTAAAAGGACAACTTTAAATTGAAAAAAATAGAAACAAGAGAGACACATTAAATTTTAAATTAAGAGGCATTTGTGTGCTTTTACTACTTAAAATACTGCTTTCTTTGACTTATAATAATAATGCCTAATTGTGTATAAAGGCATCTGTGTAACATCTCACAGATGTTTATATAAAACAGTAAAATAAAATCAGGGATCGTTACTTTTGGAAAAGGTTATTCTATTTAAAAGGACAACTTTAAATTGAAAAAAATAGAAACAAGAGAGACACATTAAATTTTAAATGTGATGGAAAAATAGATGATCAATCTAGATCTAACTAGATAGCTGTATGTGGGTATTTTCTAGGTATAGATAGATCTGCATGCATGACCACATGCTCAGTCCTGTCCCTCTCTGTGACCCCATGGACTGCAGTCCACAAGGCTCCTCTGTCCATGGGACTTTCCAGGCAAGAATACTGGAGTGGGTAGACATTCCCTTCTCTAGGGGATTTTCCTGATCCAGTCGAGTCTCCTGTGTCTCCTGTGTTGGCAGGCAGATTCTTTACCACTGCACCACCTGGGAAGCGATAAATAAATCTAGATATAGATGAATATAGGTGGATATGTATTAGAGATCTATAATAAATGCTTATATACATAGATGACCAGATACCTGGATGCATATATAGATGTATAAATAGAAATGTGTAATAAATAGATAGGTATAAATACAAATGGATCTAGTCTGTATCCACCATCTGGATAGCAAAAGAGATCATATGTAGGTGGTAGATGATAAGTGATGGATAGAAAGGGAAAAAGAAAGGAAGCAAGAACATGAACTCCAGTAACAAAAGCCTCCTGCCCCAAGGAGGAGCCCCCACCCCATGGAGGAAGGGCAGCCTG
This sequence comes from Madoqua kirkii, assembly GCA_006408675.1. NCBI lineage: Eukaryota > Metazoa > Chordata > Mammalia > Artiodactyla > Bovidae > Madoqua > Madoqua kirkii. The sequence goes on from SJYC01009321.1 coordinate 1,387, forward strand.
CCTCCAACAGCAGAGGAAAGGGGAGGGAACCCCCACATGTCAGCAGAGGGCAGGCCCACTGTTGACTTAGGAGGAGCGCAGTCAGGGAGCAGAACTTAGGGAGACCCCAGGGCAGGCTGTGCGCTGTGGCCTCAGAATAGGCTGGAAGCCCACCTCCTGGTCCTACAGTCACTGTGATGGGGGTCAGGGATGCTAAGTTCTGGGACACTGCAGGGCAGGGGGAGAAGAGGGGCGTCCCCCAGAGGGCATGTGCAGCCACCCCCGATTCCTAGCCGTGGGAGTCTCTGCTGCGACCTCGTATGGTTTTGTTTTGGTCTCTGTTTTTAAAACAATGTGACAAGTGATTTCATCAATGGTTATATACATATATATGTGTTTATGTGATATATATAATTCTAATTTCAGATTCTAATCCTCATTATAATTATGTGAAAGTGAAAGTGAAGTCGCTCAGTCGTGTCCCTCTTTGTGACCCCGTGGACTATAGTCCACCAGGCTCCCCCATCCCTGGGATTCTCCAGGTAAGAATACTGGAGTGGGTTGCCATTTCCTTCTCCAGAGGATCTTCCCGACCCAAAGATTGAACCCAGGTCTTCTGCATTGCAGGCAGATGCTTTAACCTCTGAGCCACCAGGGAAGCCCCAATTATAATTATAGTTATTATATATTATATAATATTCAACATCCATATATTATATAATGTGTATTTTATATAAATATATATAATTTATATGATATAATAATTATGACTATTCTATTTATAATTCTAATTTCTAAGATACATATAAACAGATACCAATCTCAGTGATTCTCCAATTTATCCTACCCCATGCATCCTTTTTATAGTAAATATTTCATCCAGTCTTCTCTTTAATCCTCTGTGGAAGTTCACTGATGATTTAACCTATGTACACATGTAATTAAAAGAAAAAGGTAAACTCAGTATGACTCCTTAATACAAGATATGTATATATATATATGTACAGCTGATTCACTTTGCTGTACACCTGAAACTAACATAACATTGTAAACCAACTATATGTCAATAAACATTTTTTAAAAATAAAAGAAAAAATGACAATTTATCTCAGAACTGATATGCATCTTCCTTGTAACTGATCACTGAATGTGAAAGTCGCTCAGTCGTGTCCAACTCTTTGCAACCCCATGGCCTGTAGCCTGCCAAGCTTCTTCATCCGTGTAATGCTCCAGGCCACAATACTGGAGTGGGTAGCCATTCCCTTCTCGAGGGGATCTTCCCAACCCGGGGATCGAATCTAGGTCTCCCACATTGCAGGTGGATTCTTTACCATCTGAGCCACCAGGGAAACCTAATTGATCACTGTGGTCTACATTAAAAATAAAAGACAAAAATACCAGGTGTTTGTAGCTTATATGAGCTCCTCAGGAAAGGGACTGACAGCGATGCAGCCTACAGGGATGGGTTTTGACAAATAAAATGCTACAGCCTTGTTCAAATTGGAGGCATGACTTTCGCAAAACATTATCAACATGCGTTAAAGTTCTCAATGAAACAGTGTGACATCTTTTCTCAGATTACAGGGTGGATTCATTGTATGTTAAAACCAGGTGAAATTTACCCATCTCATATGAAAAAAAAAATGGAGCTATGCTCTGGGCTCAGGGGGTTCCAAGAAGGCTTCCCATGTACAGGGGACTCGGGCATCCAGGCCAGGTGTTCAGTGCTGAACGCCTCCCGTTCCTTGTAGGTTGTCCGGCATCCCAGCTTGTTTCCCATTCAATCATGTAAAAACCACAACTTGCCCACCAATTTCCAAAATGTCCTGTAGGAGACAGCATGGCCTCCACTACAAAGCACTAACTTATGGAAAATCATATTTTCCTGTAAGTCAATATCCCTGAGGGTGCATGCATAGATAAGACGCCTCTCTATGTCGGCAGAGTTGAAGGAACCATCTTTCTCATGGCCATATTGTTCTCTGCCCAACCTGGGAAACCTCACAGAAAGCCTGTACCTTCCTTACTCCTACTCAGATTCGGTCTGTCTGTTCGAGGGGGCTGTTCAAGTTACATGCATTTCTACAAGTCAGTCCCCCCTTTTTGTTCCAAGAACTCCGTGTCCCCCTCTGCATTCTGGAAGGTACCTTATACCTACTCTTTCTCTTATAGCACAAACATCTTCTTTTCAGACATGTTAGTCCTTGGCTCTTCAGATGAAGTGTGAGCTTCTTGTGGGGGGACTGACTCTTTCCTGTCACCCACAAAGCCCTGGAGTATGATAACACGAAGGGTGGATACCTGTCTCCGCTTAGTGCCTTTCTCTCCCACACAGGCTGTGTGAGATCTGTCTTTCTGCTGGTGGCCATCCTGCAGAACGCACACCTGGTCAACATCCGTGTCAGGTGGGTTTAAAAACAAAGGAAATACACAGCATCAGTTAAGAAGTAAGAAAGTCATGGAAACACTCTTTTATTTTCAGATTAATAATAATGCAGCTCAGACACAGCAGCAAATTCCAGAAGCAATTAGAGTCAAATGCTTTGGATGATTTATGTGCTTCATTAAAGGCTTATGAGGATTCATTAAGAAGTTACATAAATTGTCTTTATTCCTTACATCTGGATTATTTACACATACAGACTCATATTTATGGAAGAAAATGAAAGCACTCTTTCACATTTTTAACTACAATCAAAATAAATGCTTGGAAGCCTGCTGATATGAAAATTATACTTTATTTCTAAGTTAACTTCAGGAAATCAGCTGTTTGCTTTCCATTTATATATTACACTTTTACCAGAATTTTATTTAACATCATAGTTTGATTCTCAAAATGTGGAACCTTTGCTCACTAAAGGTGGTTGCTATAGATTAAATGTCTGTGTCCCCTCAGAATGCATACCTTGAATCCTAACCCCCAAGGTGATGGCATCAGGAGGGAGAAGGGGCCTTTGGGAGGTGAGAGTCACAAGGGTGGGGCCCCCATGATGGTATCAGTGCCCTGACAACAAGCCCCACAGAGCCCCCAACCCTTCCCCCACAAGAGGACACAGTGAGAAGATGAGAAGATGCCATCTGTGAACCAGGAAGGTCCTCACTAGACAGTAAATTTTCCAGGCCTTCGTCTTGACTCCCAGCCTCTGGAGCTGGGGGAAAGTAATATCCATTGTTCCTAAACCACCCAGTCTCTGGTGTTCTGTTAGAGCGTCCTCGAGAGAGAGAGTTGATAGTGCTCACATTTAGTCTATTTTGCGAAAAAGTAAATTTGATATTTTTCATTGATGTATAGTTGATTTACACTGTTATAGTCATTTCAGGTGTATAACACAGTGATTCAAAATTTTTACAGTTACACTCCATTTAAAGTAATCAGAAAACATTAGTTATGTTCTCCATGCTGCACTTATTTATCCTTCCAGCTTATTTATATGTAGCAGCTTTGTCTCCTAGTCCCCCTCCCTTTCTTGTCACTCCTCCCTTCTCCTCACTAGTAACCACTAATTTGTTCTCTATTTCTGTGACTATGTTTCTGTGTTATTATATACATTCAATTGTTTTGTATTTTAGATTCCAGACGTAAGTGGTAACATAAAATATTTGTCTTTTGAATAAAAGCAAAGACTTGTCTGGCCCTTAATGACATAAAAGACTCTCAACTGCCTCAAAAAGTCACCCTCTCTTTCTCTAAACTGACTGTGGTCCAGTGGGTGTGCAGTTACTGATGCTTACAAAGAGCGAGGTCTGAGTCTCTGCAAACCCCACAGCACCTGTGGGGAACAGTATGGTGTCCTGCACAAGAAACTAAGACAGGATGGATCTCAAGGTTAAAATAAAGCCCGCCACAACAAACATGGCAACCACAGAAACATGAGAGATCTTTGGGGGTGCTGGGTATTGTGTAGCATCTTGACTGTGGTGCTGGCTGGTATTACAAGTATTTGTGTATTTCCAAACTCATCAGAATGTATACATTGCATATGTGTAGTTTTTTGTATATCTCAGTAAAACTGAGAAGAAAAAATAAAACAAATGAAATTTACAATTGGATTTCTTCTTCCTTTTGATGTTTTCAAAATTATGGACTTCCTTTTCATATTGAAATTAACCAAGAAGGGCATCCATTTAAATGGCACTTGTTATATCTCCGTGCTTTTCAGCTAGCTGTTTGTATGCCTGTGTTTCTCACAGGTACACACACATGAACACCCACACAATCACCATTGATTACTAGATTTATTAAGTTTACTTTTCCTCCAGAAACCAGTTAGTGCCCTGTGTTGATGGGAAAGCACGTCGATACAGCTTCTGCACAGGCTCTGGGTCCCACGTGTGCCGTGCTGAGCCAGCTCAAGAGCTCCGCTCTGAGCAGCTCAGGAGGCGAGACTGCTCCACCCAGGGCTTTGCACGCATGCATTTCTGAACACTCCCGAGCCACACGGAGTGTTTCTTAATCCTAAATTTCCTATTCAAATGTGTTTTCTGTCTAATACAAGCAAGGGTAAGGCACCAAACACTGAAAGAAATGTCTGGCTAGATTGAAGCAGAGAAAAGAGCACAGAAGCAAATTCTGAAAAATGCAAATGTGGAAGGGAAAGGGAGGAAGATTAAGGAAAAGATGAGTCCAAAAGATAGTATACACATTGTGTGTGTGTGTGTGTGTGTGTGTGTGTGAATACAAAACTACAAAAGCAACACTTGTATTTTCCTTTTAGCAAACATGAATACACCTCCATGTAGTTTCATCTCCACTGAAAAAATAAAACATGTGAAACAATGTGCAATACAGCAAAGAAATGGAAATCGGTTTGCCTTTTACAAATTAAGGAGCTGTCCCTCTTCCTTTGGGAAGCTGAGACGTGTGAGCAGGGATGACAAGGGTCCACCAGCTCAATCCTGCTGGGACTCTGGAAATCCAGATGGGAGCTGCCTAGTTACTCAAGCCTCATAGTAAAACCAGACTGAGACTAGCAAGTTACTCTGCTTTCTGGTTCTGTGGATCTCACACAATCACTGGGGCTGTAGGCATGTGAGGACAATAAACCAACAGGGTCCACTCTGTCCACAGAGTGAAAGTAGGTCAGGGTTGACCCCAGCCACCCCGTGAGGCCATATTAGATGTTTCCGGACAGCTCAGTGGCCCAGCTCAGTTGTTGGTTACTGATTTTATTTTAAATATGATTTTAGGGCATGTGATGTATCTAGAATAAGGTCTTCCAGGTCAAGTGGGAAACAATGTAGCCGTGGCTCCAGATTCTGTCTCCAGAAGAGTCTTATGACCTTAACAGAAGGGGATAGTGGCTCATGGAGAGAGCTTAAGGGTAGCCCTGCTCTGGATCTGTAGGATCAGCAGCCCAGGGGGGTGCCTGGAATCTGGGACACAAACTTCCAGGTGACTCACCTATGCTGTGAGTCTGAGAGCCACCACTCTAAGGAAACCTCCCAGCTCGGGGACCCCAAGCACCTGCTTTGGTTGAGGCCTCTCCCAGGCAACCAGCATCTTGAGCTGGTCCTGACTCACCCCTGGGTCCTTCCGCTACTTGGGCTCCGCCAAGGAGAGAGCTCATCCCCTGGCTTGCACTGCTGAGGCTGCAGTGCTGATGGGGGAGTGCAAGGCTGGTGCAGCGAGTGATGACACCTCCAGGCACCACGGGAGGCCGCCCTGCCAAGGAGGAGGGTGATCACACGCCCCTGCTGGAGGTGTGTGCCCAGAACCTTAATGCTGTGCTCCAATACACGAGGAAGGCAAGATTCTATATCTATGCTAATGATTTCAAGTGTGATCCTTTTTAACCACCCGGCATTCACTGGGAAACTGCTCCTACCTCACAGTAATGGCTCTTAACTCACATACTAAGATGTACAGCCTTTTATAAATGTTCCACAATGGAGCATGTGCCTGGCATGTCACATTTTACAACAGATTGCAATACCCAAACTCCATCCCAGCTTCAGGATGATAACATCACTGGTTCTCATGTTCACCTTCTCAGCTCCCTGCTTCGCAGGGGGAGGCCAGATCCCAGGAGGGATGATAACCCCTCCTTCCCAGGAGGAGGTCAAGGCTCCTAGCCACGTGATGTGAGCTTGGCTGGTCTGTGAGTAGTCCCAGAAGAGATCGGAGTGAAACACTACTGACCTTTTGCAAGCGAAACAGTCGAAAGCAAGAACGGATTATAATACAGACCTTTCAAAAACAATTTTCTCAGTAGATGAGCTGTCTTTATTCTTCCTTATGGATTTTATGACTTTTTTAACAATACTGTATCATGTACTTAAAATTTGCCAAGAGTAGATTTTAAGTGTTTTCATTTAAACAAAATCATAACATTGGTGAAGTGAGAGTGTTTATTGGCTTGACTGTGGCAATAATATCACATTATCTATGTATATCAAATTGTCATGCTATACACCTTAAATATGTGCAATTTTACTGGTCAATTATATCTCAATAAAGTTGGGGGAAAGTTATCTACAAAGAGACATCTGTAAGAATAACTTTGCTAATTTTATGATTAATTGCAACAAAGAGAAAACATTCTGCTCTGCTAAACCATTTAATACTAATTTCTAAATCATCATCCATTAGGGACATGTTTTTTACCCTTCTGTGTCTGAGCTATATATGTGGATAGGATACTTAATTCTGACTGAAGGAATGTTATGTAGTATCCTTGGAAAGTCAAGCATCTAGGAAAATTATAGCCAAGAACATCATCTACTCAGAAATTTTATTTAATGGAGCACTCAAAATTACTTTTAGTGCAAATATGAGTTAATATTTCTTTCAGCGAAAATTGTATGTATTTTATATTACAGAAAGAAATGTGCTCTGTTGAAGTGTCATACCAGTACAGCAATGACAAGAACCAGAAGCTCTGGACACAGCAGGTGGTGAGTAGGGAGACTGTGCTACCCAAGAGGTGCAGGGACCTTGACACACGGAGAGGAATACCACGTGCTCTCAGTGCCTGTCCCTCAAACCCCCGTGATGGTACCAGGGAGAGGGGCCTCTGGAAGGTGATGGTTTAGGGGCATGAGGTCCTGAGGGTGGAGCCCCAGGACGGGAGTGGTGCCTTAATGAGAAGAGGCAGAGACCGGGGCCCTCCGGCCGCCCTGAGCCTCGCCGGGCAGCAACCACAGTGGCACTCTCATCCTGGCCCTCCAGACTCCAGAGCCCTGAGAAGTGAGCTTCTGTTGCTTAAGTCTCCATCTGGGCATTTTATTTTGGCTGCCAAGCAAAGTGATGCATCGCGTTTAAGACAGAAGGTGCCAGAGCAAGTCCCGATGATCCCCAAAAGGAGTTTGTGTCAGCAGGGTGTTGCAAAGGTGCCCAGAGAGGTGGTGCCAGCTTGGGCAGACAAGCTGGATGCTGGCTGGAGGCAAGGAGCCTTGGCCGCAGGATACCAGATCTCAGTTCACAGGCTGTGTGCACATTCAGGCACAAGACCCCCCTTCCTATAAGTGGCCCATGTGGGGCCGGTGCTGGCAGGTTATGTGTACTCTGATATTCTCTGGCTATTTGAGCCCTTGCTCACTGTGGTTGTCTTTTCTGAAACTAGATGTCTGGGACAACTTCAGCTATAGCCTTGGTCACATACTCTCTGCTTTTGTTCTAGTTGCTACTTGATGGAAGTTGTCTGCATAAAAACGTATTTTCTCTCATGTGAGAAAAGCACAGTAATTACATGTTAAATGAGGTCTTTTAAAACAGGAGCTTGGGAGAAGCAACTGACAATGGAGTAGTGTTTCAGAAAATTGTGTTCTCCTATTTCTTTCTATAAATGGCACTGCGTGTTTTAAGTACTTATGAAGCATATCTGATTTCATATGTGATATAATATCTGGGCTAAATTTTTGAAGGAAGGTCTAATTGTGCTGTCCTACCATATCTGTTCTAAGACTGAGTTTGGGTCATTGGTCACTGGTAGCTGATAAACAGAGCTATTCTTGAGGTAGAAAAAGACCCGTATATCAGAAGTGAAGTTTTTGTCACTCCAACCAGGAGAGAATTTGGAATTAAATCCGAGTATTAAGTGATTTATTTAACAGGACCCATCATGTTACTATCAAGATTACACACCACATAATGAGAGAGCAGTGCACCTTCACCACATCAGCCAGAGGCTTAGCGGCAGCGTCTGCGGGGTCAGCATGAGTTATTGGAGGACAGACGTCACATTCCAAGTGTCAGTTTGAAAGCTTTAATAATAAACTGAGAACTTAGGAGAGGAAGGAGCAAAATAATACTGACTGAAGGGACAAAGAAGAACCATACTTGACTTTTGAGAATCACTTGCATTCAGACTACAATTGTTTTAAATTTTTTTGAATGTAGAATCCCAAAGAAACCTTTGCTATAATACGCTGAGTAAGATGGCATTTCCATGTCCTCTGAGTAAGTAACGGTGAGTGATTGTTACGTCCTCCCCAGAAGGCTGATTCCATCGACTTCCTTGACAGTAAAGGTCTGTGTGTCTGACAGTCAGGCTGTAACAGGGTGCGTGTCCCAGCACCTTACGTGTGATGTTCAGCGACAGGGTCACAGGGAGGAGCAAGTGGGGAGGTTGACAAGGGCTCATTCAGGCTCTGCCGGCCATTGTCACTAGCACCTCAATTCTGCCAGGGCATGCAGGCCCTGCACTGCCCGAGGTGTATGCAGGAAATGAGCACCACGCCTTGACTCGGATGGTCCACAAGTAGCATGGGCAACCAGGGCTTCTTCCACAGCACCGCTTTGTCGTTTATTAAGTGTCAGAGCCAGGGCTAAAGCTGACAGTAAATGCAGTATTGGTAAACCAGGTCACCACCCCAACACCTAACAAATTCCTTTGCTTATTGTGAAATAAGAATGATGGCTGATTCAAATAGAATCTGCTCCTGAAATAAATGAGGTTTAGTTTAAAAAAAAATTGAATAGGTTTCTTGGCAAACGTTGGCTTAGAAAGTGCAGTATTACAAAAAGCCTCTTGGATTGAATTTGATTTTTGTGCTTTATATGGAAATTTGTGTTACTTTATATGAATATTTCAAGGCAGGCTTCTTAAAATATTAAATTTTACTTCATAAAAAGAGAAGAAAATAGGAAAAGACCATGAGTCATTTTGCTTAGTCCTCTCTTCTAGTTTAGGAAGAATCACATGAAACAGGTTCTCTAGAAAATAAACCCAATTTCTTCAAATCAGGCCATAAGTAGATCAGCCAGCTACTCAAATATTTTTAAAGATACACTACCCTCTTTGTGGTTGGAGATTGGTCTTGAGTAACTGAGTAACCAAAGCCGTGACAGGAGGGAGGGGAGGGTACCAGAGTTGGGATTTGGTCCCCCCAGGAGCTCCAGGAGAAATAAGCGAAGGGCCTGGTGTGCCTGCTGGACTTCAGATCAAGTGTCCTTCAGCAGGAGATTCTAAGTCTCTCAGAACAGCTGGAAACCAGCTGAGACTAGTACAGACAGTCCGTGGAAAATAGAGAAACGTGAAAATCCAAGATTCTCAGACACACATTCCCTTGTCCCAGGCTCCCTGTTATGTCTCGGTGCTTATTCTGGAGAAGGCAATGGCACCCCACTCCAGTAATCTTGCCTGGAAAATCGCATGGACTGAAAGCCTGGGAGGCTACAGTCCATGGGGTCACAAACAGTTGGACATTACTGAGTTGCAACTGACAGTATCTAGAATCTAGAATTCCGAATCACATTTTACAGGGCTGTAAATGTAGAAGACGGCTTCCAAACTGTCTCTCCACTGAAATGTGGAGCGTCTGATGTCACTGGTACTTCATGTGGTCACAGTCAGTGTGGGTCAGGTCATCAGTCAGTCAGGGCCAGAAGCTATGTTCTGTCCCTTTGCCAGGGCCCTAGGGCTTCTGTCCTGAGCATGTGGGGGGAAAGCAAGCAAACGGTGCTTAGGAGACAAAGGAGCAGGGGAGCTGGGGAAGCAGGGATAGGAAATCTGAACAAATGGTTGGCTGTTTTCCTACTTAGTTGAGGTATAATCAATGAATAAAAATTGGATATGTTCAAAGTATACAACTTGATGCTTTGATATATGAATACGTTATGAAATAATCACCACAGTTAATTTAAAATGATCAAACTCATGTGAGCATAGAGCAGAGTGGTGGTCATGGGGGGTGGGGTAGGGAGATGGAAATGTAGGATGTTGGTCCAAGGGTGCAGACCCTCAGGTGCTGGAGATGGGAGATGAGTGGGTTCTGGAGATCTGACCAACAGCCTGTGCCAGGGCTGACAGCACTGTGCTCTACACTGGATATGCTGTTCTCAGACAAACCTCAGTTGGCCTCTGGGCAGGTCCATGAGGAATGGTGCAGCCAGAGCACACACATGGCTTCACTAGACAGAGTCACAGGTGTGAAGTGCTGGGTGTGAGGCTTGCACAGCAGAGTGGACACAGACTCCTTGAGCCGCTGGGGCTTCCTCACATATGAGGTCTTTGCATTTTAGAACATGTGGACTTGATTTTAGTTTCATGGAAAGCATTGAAGCCTGAAACAGTACCCTCAGACTTCTGGAGAAGGATGGTCCTGAAAAGGTCCGAGAGGAGGAGAGGAAGCTGTGAGAGGCTTCAGCCAGATGACAGGCTGGCAGAACTGTCAGTGGGAGGTGACCCAGGATGATAGGAGGAGTCGTGGTGGGAGAGGACGCTGCTCAGAGTGAATCAGCAGGCTTTCAGCACCAGCAGGGATCTTTGCTGCATCATGCGGGATCTTCTGTGGTGGTGTAGGCTCTCTAGTTGAAGTGTACCAGCTGAGTTGCCCAGCAGCACATGGGACTTAATTCCCTGACCAAGGATCAAACCCACACCTCCTGCATGTTGGAAGGAGGATTTTTAACCACCAGGGTATTCCCTAATTAAGATATTCTGCATTATCTTAATTTAGGTAATTTAGAGGTTAATATATTCTGCATTATCTTAATTGCTCCTCCAAAGTAGCATTGAATTGCTAGACTAGTGAATTCACACCTGAGGAAGGTAAGAACTCCAGTTTCCTGACTAAGGTCACAGAGCTGGAAAATGCTGAGCCAGCCTTGGACCCAGTTCTGGTGGTTGCAAATCCATGGCCTGTTCACACTGCATGATATTGTCTGATGTGTATGTGTGACTTTCTGGTGGTCAGACCAACGCAGGGAGGAGGGAAGGTCCTGGGAGGGAGAGTCCTGTGAAAATGCCATCTGAACAGCCATGTCCTATGGGACAGGGAGTCGTCGGGATCAGAACCAGGTAAACGAACAAGGTAAGGTTTGGAAATCTTCAGCGTGAGGTCCTCGAGGGCCATGGATGTCCCAGATGTGACTGGAAAGACCTGCCTGCCCAGGATATGCAGACATTGTTGGTGTGTAGGCTAGTGACACTGGGGGAGTAAAACACGGTGTGTGATTTAAACAGCACACCTGTCAGGATGGCCGGCACCCAGGCCAACAGCAGTGAATGTGGACAAGGAGGTGGAGCAGCAGGAGCACGCGTTTGTCACTGGTGCAGACAGAGTGCTCCCATCACTGTGCACGTCCTCATGGGTGTTTCTTACAAAACTAAGTGTAGACCATTCAGCGGTCATGCTTTTTGGTATTTACCCAAAGAAGCTGAGAACTTATGTGCACACAATATCCTGCACAAGGGTGTTTACAGAGGTGTTCGTAATTGCCCAAACTTGGAAGTAACCCACTTGTCCTTTAGTAAGTGAACAGATAAACAAACCGTGGTCCATTCATACAGTGAGCTAAAGTAGAAGAGCTGTCAAGTGAAAAGACCCAGAGAAGCTTCAGTACATCCTGCCTAGTGTACAAAAACTAAATACTGTGTAATACCAGCCATACGACCTTCTGGAAAAATCAAAACTGTAGACACAGCATAGAGATAAGCGGTTGCTAGGGTCCCCTCAGTGAAAGGGCAGGTGAGGTGAGGAGGAGGAGTCCCCAGGGTTTTCAGGGCTGTGAAACCATCTGTGTACTGCAGTAGTGGTGGATACATGTCCTGTTGTTATATTAAATACATTTGCCCAGACCCATAGGATGTATAACACAAGAGTGAACCCAGTGTATTTAATAATGTATCAGTCATGACCAATAAATTATAACAAATGTAACACCATCATGCAAGATGTTCACAGGAGAGGTGACTGTGAGGGGAGATGGAGGTGGTACACGGGAACTCTGTTACTCTCTCCTCAATATTTTATATAAACTTCAAACTGCTATAAAAATCAGTTGATCATTTATGTTGATGTATGGCAAAACCAATACAATATTGTAAAGTAATTAGCCTCCAATTAAAATAAATAAATTTTTAAAAATTAATTTAAAAAAATAAATGTGTATGGAGACAGTGGATAATAATACTTGGAAAACATCAGCAGTTAAGAACTAGCTGGAGGAGGAGGAGGTGATTTTTTTAAAAAGGAGAATAAATACTGAGCTGCTGAGCTGGTTATCATGCCCGCTGTGCACTCAGTGTTACTTCAGCTGTTTCATGGGTGATGGTCCTGGCAGTCCTCAGTCCTGTAAGATAGGGTGTCTTTAATGCCAATTTACAACTGTACACAAGCAGATCTGCTGCTTACGCACATGCACGTGCATGCGCACACACACAGACACACATGCACACATGCACATACATACGCATGCACACAGCACACAGGCGCGCACACACACACACGTGTGTGCACAAACACATGTGCACACATGTGCATCCCGGGGTCCAGACCCGGTGGATCCAGGGTGATTCAAAGCAAGGACGGAGTCAGCAATTAGGAAAGAATTATTTAATTAGAGATATAAAGAGAGATTAGGGAAGAATAATGTAGTGAAAAAATAGAGGAAAAAAGAGGCTGATATTCCTTGGTTTACACGGAAAGATAATAAAGTCTCAAGACAAGAGATTTGCTCTGTTCATGTAGGCCACCAGCGCCCACTTGAATAGCAGAGGGTGGCTCGCCTTGGGGTCCCTCTTGCATGGGTCTTAGAAGCCCGGGCAGAAAAGTGAATGCAGAGAGCCTCTGTGTTCCAAGGGATCAGCCTGAAAAAGAGAGGGAGGGAGAGGGAAACAGAGAGAGAGAGAAAGAGTTAACACAGGGGAGGCCAAACTTGTGCAAAAAAACCCTTAATTTTATTTTTAAAAGGTGCTTATATACACTAAGTTTTACATAATGGAAGATGCAGAGTCATGCAGGGGCAGCAGTCCTGACCCTTATCGATACCAGGCTTTCTTTCTGCATATCTTTCCATATACAAAAGGTCTCAGGTGATTTACATTCTCTTCTGGCCAAGAGGCCTGCTAACACTTTACGGCTCTCTTCCTTAATGAATGTTAATCTCATTTCCCCTGAGGTGTTTTTCTTTAATCTGCATCACCCTTAAAGCACTAAAGTTACATCCCTATAGAACAAAGGTGCAGTGGGTTATAACAAAAAAAGCACTTAACTCAAAGATCTATGTTGCTACTTGTTTTTTCTATATACCAACTATATTAATTATCGCACTCCCGGGTACACAACAAATAAAGGATATGAAAACTTGACAGCAAGGATCAGCTCCACAATGAAACCCTTAATCAGTTCTATTCTAATGATTTTTCCCAGAATTTTTTAAGCTTTCTGTGCCTCTCACGGTTGGGAGGCTGTAAACAATCACATGCAGAGTTGCAAAAATCCAGACAGACCTGTAAGGCAAGTTAGAAAGCTATCAGAGGGGTCTGAGCTGAGACATTCCTTTTACACCCAGGAGACTTATTAACTAGAGTTCTAAGTTAATTTTCTTTAGAGAAAGGTGGTCGGGATAGCCCCCCATTAATGTCAAAAGAGTATAGTATAGCAAACAGTAAACAGACAGGTTTTGGTTTCGGGGTAGATGGTCAGGCAGAGGACCCCCTGACACCTGATTCACCTTTGCCTGTCAAGCCTCTTTTTCATGACCTTTGTCATGGGCGGGATTCTTCGTGCTGGCTTCCAGCATGTGCACACACAGCATTTCCTGCTCATCCATCTCCATCCTCTGAGAGAGTCCTGAGACTCTCCTGAGAGTCTCTCATGATGCTGTCATGTCTGGGGAGAGAGGCTATGGTGCTGGCTCCACCTGCTATGTATGACTCAGCAATTTTGCTGGCTGCCTGCCTGCTGCAGAGTCCTGACAGTATTCTCCTGCCCCTGGAGGTGGCAGTCAGGACCATTCGATGCTGCCTGGGGACTTTCCAGAAGTTTCCACTGCTGTCCCCGATCTCCTCAAACCTCCCCCACCCTCCAGCTCCACCACCCACAACTCCTGTTCTCTTGCTGCAGGCTGCATCCTGTCTCTGTAATAATCACTGCCTCTGCAGCCTATGTGCTTGGGCTTATTTGTAGGTCATCTCTCTCATGACTGCCTTTTCTGTTTTGTTTTATTTTCATAAAAATAAATAAATTTATATTTTAAAAAATAGTAAAATAGTAAAAAAAATGATAAAACAAAATGTACCAATGTAATGATAATCATGCTATTTTCTTGTCAAATTGGTAGTGAATTATTTTAAATGAAATTTGAATTTAAAATTGAAATATAGGCATGTTGTGTACTACTGATAATAAAACTCCCCCCAAATAAAATATCACATTTCATATGCATATGTACACTCACTGAACCATAAAATATTCCCAATGGAGGAACAAGATGGTGCAGGAGTACATAAACACGGAGTACATGTCTCTCCATGGCTACGTCAGGAATACATCTTCAGACACAGAAGTGCTTGCAGAACACCAACTGACAGGAGTACCTGAACACCAGAATAGAATGTATAAAGCCATGCAAAACTCGGTAGGATGAAGGAACTAGGGGGAGAAACAGGACTGTTAGTAGGCCTGGACCGGCCCTCAGCAGGTGGGGGAACTGAAGCAGGGGTCCAGTCCCCACATCAGGGCAATTGTCTGGGTCAGAGGAGAAACATTTAAGTGAAACAGCTGATCTGGGGAAGCCTCAATGGGATGAGAATCAGACAGTCCTTGCCGCAGCCATACATACCTCGGACAGGAACTCTGATCCCCTGGAAGGTGCAGCACCTGGGAGCTGGAGTTTAGGGAGTGTAGAGTGATCCCAGGGCGAGGGCTGCTGTTGACTGCAGAGAGATGGATCAAGGGGAGGTGAGGAAGGAGATTATGGTGGGAAATGCTGGTGGAGGAAAGGCAAGCAGCCACAGAAACAAGGCAATACTGCTGAGTCACACGTAGTGGGTGGAGCCAGCACCATAACCTCTCTCCCCAGACATAACAGCATCAGCTGAACAATAGAGAGGCTGGCCCATCAAACACCTGATGCACTGAGCTACAGAGCAGGACCCCACCCAGGTGCCCCTTTAAGTGCCTGATGCACCAATCTACAGAGTAGGACCCCAGCCAGTGAAGCCCCTCTATGTGTCTGACAAGCAGTAGTATTCTCCTGCCCCTGGAGGTGGCAGTCAGGACCATTCGATGCTGCCTGGGGACTTTCCAGAAGTTTCCACTGCTGTCCCCGATCTCCTCAAACCTCCCCCACCCTCCAGCTCCACCACCCACAACTCCTGTTCTCTTGCTGCAGGCTGCATCCTGTCTCTGTAATAATCACTGCCTCTGCAGCCTATGTGCTTGGGCTTATTTGTAGGTCATCTCTCTCATGACTGCCTTTTCTGTTTTGTTTTATTTTCATAAAAATAAATAAATTTATATTTTAAAAAATAGTAAAATAGTAAAAAAAATGCATAAAACAAAATGTACCAATGTAATGATAATCATGCTATTTTCTTGTCAAATTGGTAGTGAATTATTTTAAATGAAATTTGAATTTAAAATTGAAATATAGGCATGTTGTGTACTACTGATAATAAAACTCCCCCCAAATAAAATATCACATTTCATATGCATATGTACACTCACTGAACCATAAAATATTCCCAATGGAGGAACAAGATGGTGCAGGAGTACATAAACACGGAGTACATGTCTCTCCATGGCTACGTCAGGAATACATCTTCAGACACAGAAGTGCTTGCAGAACACCAACTGACAGGAGTACCTGAACACCAGAATAGAATGTATAAAGCCATGCAAAACTCGGTAGGATGAAGGAACTAGGGGGAGAAACAGGACTGTTAGTAGGCCTGGACCGGCCCTCAGCAGGTGGGGGAACTGAAGCAGGGGTCCAGTCCCCACATCAGGGCAATTGTCTGGGTCAGAGGAGAAACATTTAAGTGAAACAGCTGATCTGGGGAAGCCTCAATGGGATGAGAATCAGACAGTCCTTGCCGCAGCCATACATACCTCGGACAGGAACTCTGATCCCCTGGAAGGTGCAGCACCTGGGAGCTGGAGTTTAGGGAGTGTAGAGTGATCCCAGGGCGAGGGCTGCTGTTGACTGCAGAGAGATGGATCAAGGGGAGGTGAGGAAGGAGATTATGGTGGGAAATGCTGGTGGAGGAAAGGCAAGCAGCCACAGAAACAAGGCAATACTGCTGAGTCACACGTAGTGGGTGGAGCCAGCACCATAACCTCTCTCCCCAGACATAACAGCATCAGCTGAACAATAGAGAGGCTGGCCCATCAAACACCTGATGCAGTGAGCTACAGAGCAGGACCCCACCCAGGTGCCCCTTTAAGTGCCTGATGCACCAATCTACAGAGTAGGACCCCAGCCAGTGAAGCCCCTCTATGTGTCTGACAAGCAGAACAACAGAGAAGGACCCCAGGCAAGGGAGCCCTCTAAGTGCCTGAATGAGCGGAGCTACAGAAAAGACTGGCCAAACAGGCTTTCTGATCACCAGCTACCAGAGACTGGCAAAAAAGACTCTGAGAGGGCCATAACTTCTGTGGCAGAGGCAGTCCATGTCCCTGAACCCCTGACACCATCAGGGTCCCCATGACCCAAGCAGCTGTGTCTCCTTCATGCTGAACCCTCACTGGGGTGGAGCTGCCACAGGGAAAAGAGTCGAGTCTGTGCACATAGGATTACCTCTGCTGTGTCCAACTGTTTGCGACCCTGTGGACTGTGGCCTTCCAGCCTCCTCTGTCAGGGAAGGCAGTTCTCCGGGCAAGAACACTGGAGCGTATTGGCCCATACTGGTTGCTGTACCCTTCTAGAGCACTACATTTCCTGCTGTCCTAGCCGCCAACTCCCCTGAGTACCCTAGCTGCCAGAACCCCTGCAACCCAAGCAGCTGCACCACCTCCACACCTGGCCCTCACAGAGGGAAATCCAAGTCCTCCAGGGCAGCCTCAGGAGCAAACTCCAGTGGATGCCCCACATGCAGAAGTGGAAATAAACCCACAATTGAAACCCAGGGGCAGTGTGGCTAAGGAAAAAGACCCAAAACCTTCCCACCAGCTATACCAGCCACAGATTAAATCCACATGATCAACTAAGCAGATTCTGTGTCTATGGAGTGTATAAAAGGACATTGAGAGCTCCCACAAAAGAATACACACTAGTTCTGATAGCTGTGGACACTGGAGGCAAGAACACACAGGAGTAGGACCAGATTAGAGTCTGAGCTGCCCCTAAAGCAGGTCCAGAGACCAGCACAGTGTTGGAAGGCATCCTAGGGAGGTGAGGTGGACTGTGACTCCCAGAGAGGGAAAGTTCTCTGACAGCAGTGACTCAAGAAAAACATTTATTATTCCTAAGTTCTGACTTGTTCTGTAGTTCTTTGGATTTTTTTTTTCCTTTTTTGTTCCTTCTCTGTTGTAGTTGTCGATTTTATTAGCACTGTGAAATCTGATTAAGCTTTTGAGGGTTTTTTTTTTCAATCACACTTTTTATCGCTGTCAAAAACCTATGCCTCTATGTTGGCCTTTTGCAGTTTTGTGGAGTTTCCTGTTTCTTTTTCCTTCTTTATTATCTGATTTTTAATTTTTTAGACCTATTATTACTTTTTCTACATTTGTTACTTTGCTTGCTATTCTACTGTTCTTTTCCCCTTGCTTAAACTTATATATATATATATGTCTTCTTTATCTACCTCTACTTAACTTTGCATTTCTTTTCTTTATTTTCCTTCTTTCTTTTTCTCACCATATTTTTTAGTTTTGTTTTCATTGCTCTCCTCCCCAGTTGGCACCTTACTTTTGTTTTCCAGTTTGTGCTTTAGTTATTTTTGTTTTTAACTGGTGTGTCATTTTTGGTTTCCTTTGTGTCCTGGGTCAATCTATTGTACTTTATTTTGGTGACTGTTTTGATTTTGCTTATGGGTGTATATATACATGTGTGTATATTCCATTATTTAATGATTATTTGCCTGATTTTGTAACAGCCATTTGTCTGGGGTTTATCTTTTATTTCTCATTTTTGGGTATTCATTTTAATCTCATTTAATGCCATAACAAACCACCTGTGGAATCTCCATTTCTGGCCAGAGATTAAGTCTTGAGCCTTTGGAGTGGGGGTGCTGACTCCAAGATACAAACTACCAGAGAACTCCTAAACATAGAGAGTATCAAATAGTGAGAACTCCCACAAAGGAACCCCCTTGAATACAAGACCTTGCATCACCCAAATGCCAGTAGTATCCTGTGCTGGCCACCTCAGCCAAACAACAAACAAGACAAAAATACAAACCCAATCATTGGCAGAGAGGATTACCACTTCACTCAGCCCTGTCCATCACAGGAAGAAAAAAATAACTCAGCACAAATCTCACCCCACAGGAAGCTTACACAAACTACTACACCAATCTTAGAAGGGCAGAAACCAAAAGGAAAAAAGAATTCACCTTGTAGCCAGGAAAAGGGAGACCTCAAACATGATAAGTTTAAAAGAAAAAGAAAAGGCACAGAAATGCTGCACAAATGAAGGAACAAACTAGAAACACAGACATTCAAATAAATAAAAGGAAATAAGCAAACTGCCTGAAAAAGTATTCAGAATAATAATAATAAAGATGATCAAAAACCTTGAAAGCAAAATGGGGGAAAATGTAAGAATCAATTAACAAAGATGTAGACGAATTAAAGAATAAACATATGGAGACAAACAAACACAATTACTGAAATTTTAAATGCTCTAGAAGGAATCAATAGCAGAATATCTGAAGCACAAGAACAAGTCAGTGAGCTGGAAGATAAAATGGTGGAAATAACTTCTGAAGAGCAAAATAAAGTAAAAAGAATGAAAAGAACTGAGGATAGTCTCAGATACCTCTGCTGCTACTGCTGCTAAGTCACTTCAGTCATGTCCGACTCTGTGCGACCCCATAGATGGCAGCCCATGAAGCTCCTGCATCCCTGGGATTCTCCAGGCAAGAACATTGGAGTGGGTTGCCATTTCCTTCTCCAATGCATGAAAGTGAAAAGGGAAAGTGAAGTCGCTCAGTCATGTCTGACTCTTAGTGACCCCATGGACTGTGGCCCACAGGATCCTCCATCCATGGGATTTTCCAGGCAAGAATGCTGGAGTGGGGTGCCACTGGGACAATATTAAGTGCACCAACATTCAAATTACAGGGGTCCCAAACGAAGAAGAGAAAAAGAATGGACATGAGAACATTTTTGAAGAGGTGAACTTCCAGATGTTCAAGCTGGTTTTATAAAAGGCAGAGGAATCAGAAATCAAATGGCCAACATCCACTGGATCATCAAAAAATCAAGGGAGTTCCAGAAAAACATCTATTTCTGCTTTATTGAGTATGCCAAAGCCTTTCACTGAGTGGTCACAATAAACTGTGGAAAATTCTGAAAGAGATGGGAATCCCAGACCACCTGACCTGCCTCTTGAGAAACCTGTATGCAGATCAGGAAGCAACAGTTAGCACTGGACATGGAACAACAGACTGGTTCCAAATAGGAAAAGGAGTACCTCAAGGCTGTATATTGTCACCCTGCTTATTGAACTTATATGCAGAGTACCTCATGAGAAATGCTGGGCTGGAGGAAGCAAAAGCTGGAATCAAGATTGCTGGGAGAAATATCAATAACCTCAGATATGCAGATGATACAACCCTTATGGCAGAAAGTGAAGAGGAACTAAAGAGCCTCTTGATGAAAGTGAAAGAGGAGAGTGAAAAAGTTGGCTTAAAGCTCAACATTCAGAAAACAAAGATCATGGCATTCGATCCCATCATTTAATGGCAAATAGATGGGGAAAGAGTGGAAACAGTGGCTTACTTTGTTTTTCTGAGCTCCAAAATCACTCCAGATGGTGATTGGAGCCGTGAAATTAAAAGATGCTTACTCCTTGGAAGGAAAGTTATGCCCAACCTAGAAAGCATATTAAAAAGCAGACATTACTTTTCCAACTAAGGTCTGTCTAGTCAAGGCTATGGTTTTTCCTGTGGTCGTGTATGGATGTGAGAGTTGGACTATAAAGAAAGCTGAGTGCCAAAGAATTGATGCTTTTGAACTGTGGTGTTGGAGAAGACTCTTGAGAGTCCCTTGGACTGCAAGGAGATCCAATCAGTCCATCCTAAAGGAGATC
Organism: Madoqua kirkii; assembly: GCA_006408675.1. Classification (NCBI taxonomy): domain Eukaryota; kingdom Metazoa; phylum Chordata; class Mammalia; order Artiodactyla; family Bovidae; genus Madoqua; species Madoqua kirkii. The sequence goes on from SJYC01009321.1 coordinate 21,788, forward strand.
AGTCCTGGTCGTTCATTGGTAGGGCTGATTTTGAAGCTGAAACTCCAATACTTTGGCCATCTGATGCAAAGAGCTGACTCATTTGAAAAGACCCTGACGCTGGGAAAGATTGAGGACAGGAGGAGAAGTGGATGACAGAGGATGAGATGGTTGGATGGCATCACCGACTCAATGGACATGGTTTTGGGTGGACTCCGGTAATTGGAGATGGACAGGGAGACCTGGCATGCTACGGTTCAGGAGGTTGCAAAGAACAGACACGACTGAACAACTGAACTGAACTGATAGTTGGAAACTTCCCTAACATGGAAAAAGAAATAGTCAATGAAGTCCAAGAGGTGCAAAGAGGATAAACCAACAGAGAAACACATCAAGATACATACTAATCAAAGTAGCAAAGATTAACCACAAAGAAAGAATATCAAAAGCAGCAAGGGAGAAGCAACAAGTAATATACAAGGGAAACCCCATACAGTTTAACAGCTGATCTTTCAGCAGAAACTCTGCAGGCCAGAAGGGAATTGTAGGGTATATTTAAAGTACTGAAATACTGTGGACTTTATTTCTATTATTATTACATCAGCTCCATTTCAGATCATCAAGCATTAGCTCTCAGAGGCTAGGGGCCACTGCTCCACACCAACCCAGTCCTTGGATGTGGCTATCCCTGAATCTTCTCCTGGGTTGAGGGTAGGTTTCTGGAGGAGGGCTGATAGCTGGCAGCACTTTTGGCAGTACTGAGGAAGGGTTAGGCAAAGTATCACAGCATCTGCCTACCGTAGGTAGAAGAGAACTTGAATAAAAATATTATAAAGATATATACTTTAATTATTAGTCACAGCCTGCCAAGGAAAGATTCTATTGCATCTGCTTTGAAGAAGTGTAGGGAATTAATGTAAGTAGCATACCAAATGCTTATCTGAATAAAAGAGAAACTATTCTCTCAAATTAATTTTTAAAAGCACTCATTTTCTTGGTACTTCTTAGAAAACATTTTCTCTATAGTGACAGTCTATGGTTAATATTTATATTTCAGATAGTTACATAGGACTTACTGATGTTCCAGGCATAGTGTGATGCACTGTTGAAATGTTAACCCATTAAATTCTCCCAAGGAAACCTACCCTCAACCCAGGAGAAGCTTCAGGGACAGCCATCCAAGGACTGGGTTGGTGTGGAACAAGGGTCCCCAGCCTCTGAGATCTAATGCTTGATGATCTGAGATGGAGCTGATGGCACAATTATCTTTTAACAAATCTATAACAGAGGCATTACAGACAAGAAAACAGCGACCTAAGGTCCAGCAGATGGTGGTGCCAGGATTTGGACCCAAGTATCATATCTCTGGGCTTCCCAGATGATGGTAGTGGTAAAGAACACATTGCCAGTGCAGGAGACCTAAGAGACAGGGGTTCAATCCCTGGGTTGGGAAGATCTCCTGGAGGAGGGCATGGCAACCCACTCCAGTATTTTTGCCTGGAGAATCCCTTGGACAGAGGAGCCTGGCAGACCAAAGTCCGTAGGGTTGCAAAGAGTTGAACAGGACTGAAGCGACTTAGCGTGCATACATACACATCATATCTCCAGAGGCTGTGCTTGTAGTCATTATGTTATGCTGGCTCTTGAATCCATTTTTAAAAAAACATTTTCTTGTCTATCTGGCTGCTCTGGGTCTTAGTTGTAGCTCACAGGATCTTTGATCTTCCTTGTGACATGCAAGATCTTTTAGTTGTGGCATTCAAACTCTTAGTTGCAGCATGTGAGATCTAGTTCCCTGACCAGGGATGAAAAACAGTCCCCCCACATGGAGAGCATGAAGTCTTAGCCACTGGACCACCAGGGAAGTTCCCATTGTTTAATTCAGTAGATACTATATCACTGCAAATTAATTTAACGAGTATTTATTGAGCTCCTACTGGTTGCCCATGTCTAATCTTTGAAGAACATAAAAATCTCTTCTTTAGGGTGATACAAAGAATTAAAATAATAGCAACAGTAATATTTAATATGCACTGAATTTTTACTATATGCCAAACACTGTCCTAACAGCTTTCCAAGCATCACATTCTGTAACCATGCTGAAAATTTAGTGCCTGCCCAGAAGGAAATTCTGATTAATAAGAAGGTGAGATAGAAAACAGTTACATAACATGTAAGACATGAATGATTAGAAACCCTAACATGCAGGACAGGCTGTCACTGGTTAAAGTGGTCAGAGAGGGTCAGCAAGGTTCAGGTCTAGGAGACTTAAATCCTGAGTGAGTGATAGCTGCTCAGTTGTGTCTGACTCTTCAACCCCCTAAACTGTAGCCCGCCAGCCTTCTCTGTCCGTGAAATTCTCCAGGCAAGAATATCGGAGTGAGCTGCCATCTCCTTCTCCAATGGTATCCCCCTGAAGGTAATTAAATATAAGTACAACAATAAATAACAAAATAAAATAAGAGTAAAGAAATACAAGAAAATTTGTGTTTTTCCCATGAAGATTATTTCAGTACTTTTGAAAGAAATTTTCTAGTAACAAATTCTTTACAACAATGCTGTTAGTTGTCCATGCTTTGCTGGTGCTAAATTTGGTGTGGTTGGCAGTGTGGGCAATCCATCTAGAGAAAGAAGAGTTAATGTGGATCTGTAGTCAGCAACCTTGAAGGATGGGTGGAACTAACAAAGGAGAGAAAGGAGGAAAGGCTGTGCCTGGCTGGAGGGGCAGAGAACAGGGAGCCCTGGCCTTTCTGGAGCATGTGTCATATGCCAGGGAACAACTGGGCTGGGAGGATAGTTCGGGTCCATGTGTTAAAGACCGTGAAGTCCTGGTCAAGGGTGTGTAATATATCTCATATGTTACGGGACTCTGTGGGAAACAGATGTAATTTTGTTCCTGTCATTGTTTTTCCTCCCATAGATCTGAATGGCAAAAGAACTCAAAACTCTCTTGAGCAGAAGTCCCAAGTAGTGGGTACCTAGGATCCGGGGTGATCCCAGTGGCCCTTGCCTATGCTGTTCTTTGACTCTCTGTAGCCCCTTTTATCGCCTGGGCCTTTCTCATTGTGCATTTGCCTCTCTGAAGGGACCTTCCCAGCTCAAGGTTCTGGGCAGCTGCCCAGAGTTGAGGCTGAGAGGAGGGAGCCCTAGGCCCCCCTCCATCCTGCTACCCTGGAGTTCCCTGCTCTTGCCAAGAGTGGCCCAGCAGCTAGAAACACTCCAGCCATCTTGGTTTCATCTTTCCCTCCTTCCACCAAATGGTTAAAACACCTTATTCCACAAACACACAGTAAACAAATCCCATCTTGCAACAGTTTTGACCTGAAGCTTGCCACAAGGCAGGAGAATGGCCAGAAAGCATGGGGATGATTTTCAGTTCGGTTCAGTTCAGTCACTCAGTTGTGCCCAACTCTGCAACCCCATGGACTGCAGCCCGCCAAGCTCTCTGTCCATCACCCATTCCCAGTGTTTTACTGTGGTGCAGGTGAAGAAAAAGCCCAGGGCCTGGCTGTAGCATCAGATCGTGGAGGCAGCCCTGAATTTTAAAGACCTAAGACAGCAATGTCACCGGCTCTCTTTCCCTGGTGATGATGGTATCATAATTGCAGCTCAGGGAAGGTGCCTCAGTTTTCCACTCTGACAAGCAGCTTCTGCTGCCATCCTAAATGGTAACTCTATTAAGAATTTTCAAATTATTGGTGGTTGCTTCCTTTTTCTGAAGAAAAAATTCAAGTACTGTTTTTCCACCTTCATTCTATGCATTGAGGTCAAAGTCACTGGCTTTTCTCTTTGGTAGAAGGAAATATCCCAACGTGGCTAAACTCAGGATGGAAATGTTTGTGGAACTTTTGGTTGGTGCTTGTAAGAGGACCATGGGGCTGGAGAAACTCTGAAAGCCCAGAGGAACTGGGATCTGACCACCTGCAGGCCTGGTCCTGTGTGTACTTGTCCAGACAGCAAAATTTCCCCCCTGGCCTTGGCTAACCCTCTCTGGATTCACAATATGTTCCTGTCCCTCGGGCCTTGGTCCAGCCCTTTCCACAAAGCCTTCCACAAGCCCCGCCAGGCCACAGTGACCTGTCCCTGCTTACACAACAGTTAGATTGGATACAGCATGATCCAGGATTTGGCTGCATGAGCTTATTGCTTAGCTGTTAGCCTGCTTTCCTTAAGAGGATGGAAAGCGTGATGAAGGCAAAGTCTATGTTTTCTCAGCAGTGGGCTGAGTAGAAGTGTAGGTGAATAAAATATAATTGTGTCAATTCAAAGATGGCTCAGTCAAGGCCTTTCCTGACTGCCAAGCTATTATAAGTAAGATGGAAACTTAAATAGCAGAATTCTTCCAGAGAAAGTGTGAAGGCAAGCAGCACATACTTTGATCTGTCTCATGGAAAGAAAGAAAGTTGTGGCTGGAGGAGATACTTCAAGGCATTCAAAGACTCAGGCGGTAAAGGGAACCCTCTTACACTGTTGGTGGGAATGCAAACTAGTACAGCCACTATGGAGAACAGTGTGGAGATTCCTTTAAAAACTGGAAAAAGAACTGCAATCCCACTGCTGAGTATACACACCAAGGAAACCAGAATTTAAAGAGACACGTGTACCCCAGTGTTCATCGCAGCACTGTTTATAATAGCCAGGACAAAATAGACCTTAAAATAAAGAATATTACAAGAGATAATGAAGGACCCTACATAATGATCAAGGGATCAATCCAGGAGGAAGACATAACAATTGTAAATATCTAGTCACCCAACATAGAAGCGCTCAAGACAAAAGACAGACACTAACAGACATAAAAGGAGACACTGACATTAACATAGTAATGGTAGGAGACTTTAACACCCCTCTTACACTGAAGGACAGATCTCAAAACAGAAAACTAATAAGGAAACACAAGTCTTAAATGACACATTAGATGAAATGGATCTCATTGATATCTTCAGGATGTTCCATCCAAATGCAGAAGAATACACCTTCTTCTCAAGTGCACACGGAACATTCTCCAAGATAGACCACATCGTGGGTCGCATATTAAACCTCATTAAATTTAAGAAAATTGAAATTGTATCAAGCGTCTTTTCTGACCACAATGCTATGAGATTAGATATCAGTTACAAGTTTTTAAAAAGACTAAAAAACACAAACACATGGAGATTAAACAGTACGTTTCTAAATAATGAACAGGTTACTGACGAAATAAAAAGAGAAATCAAAAAATTCCTAGAAACAAATGACAGTGAAATCACAACAACCCACAACCCATGGGATGCAGCAAACGCAGTCCTAAGACGGAAGTTTTTTTAATATAAATTTATTTATTTTAATTGGAGGTTAATTACTTTGCAATATTGTATTGGTGAAGTTTGTAGCAACAATCCTACCTTAAGAAACAAGAGCAACATCAGATAGACAACATAACTTTACACCTAAAACAACTGGAAAAAGAAGAACCAATGAAAATAAATTAGCAGAAGGAAAGAAATCATAAAGACCAGAGTAGAAATAATGGAAAATAAATGAAAGAAACAATAGTAAAGATTAATAAAGCTAAAAGCCAGCTCTTTGAGAAGATAAACAAAATTGACAAACCTTTAGCCAGACTCACCAAGAAAAACAGAAGACACAAATCAACAAAATTAGAAATGAAAAAGGAGAGGTTTAAAAAACAGGAGAGGTTACAACAGACAATGCAGAAATACAAAGGATTATAAAAGACTATTATGAACAACTATATGGCAATAAAATGGATAACCTGGAAGAAACGGACAGATTCATAGAAAAGTTCAATATTCCAAGACTGAACCAGGAAAAAATAGCAATTATGAACAACCCAATTACAAGCACTGAAATCAAAACTGATAAAAAAAGAAAAATCTCAAAAAACATAAGCCCAGGACCAGATGGCTTTACAGGTGAATTCAATTAAACATTTAGAGAAGAGCTAATGCCTGACCTTCTAAAACTGTTTCAAAAAATTTTAGAGGAAGGAATACTTCCAAACTCATTCTATGAGGCCACCATCATCCTGACATCAAAACCAGACAAAGACAACACAAAAAAAGAAAACTAGAGGCCAATATCACTGTTAAGAATAGACACAAAAATCCTCAACAAAATTCCAGCACACGGAATTCAACAACACATTAAAAAGCTCATACACTATGATCAAGTTGGTTTTATTCCAGGGATGCAAGATATATGCAAATATATGTAAATCAATGTGACATACCATATTAATAAATTGAAAGGTAAAAACCATGTGATAATCTCACTAGATGCAGAAAAAGCCTTTGACAAAATTCAGTACCCATTTATGATTAAAATTCTTCAAAAAGTGTGCATTGAAGGAACCTACCTCAACAGAGTAAAGGCCATATATGATAAGCCCACAGTAAACATTATTCTCAGTGGTAAAAAACTACAAGCATTCCCCCTAAGATCAGGAACAAGACAAGAGTGTCCACTCTCACCACTGTTATTCAACATAGTTTTGGAAGTCCTAGCTACAGCAATCAGAGAAGAAAAAGAAATAAAAGGAATCCAGATTGGAAAAGAAGTAAAGCTCTCACTATTTGCAGATGACACAATACTATACATAGAAAACTCTAATGATACTATCAGAAAATTACTAGAGCAAATCAGTGAATTTAGCAAAGTTGCAAGATACAAAATCAATACACAGAAATCACGCACATTCCTATATACTAACAGTGAAAAATCAGAAAAAGAAATTAAGGAATCAATCCAACTCATCATTGCAACAAAAAGAATAAAATATCTAGGAATAAACATACCTGAGAGACACAGATTCATGTTGATGTATGGCAAAACCACTACAATATTGTAATTAATTCCAATTAAAATAAATAAATTTTTAAAAAAGAAAATTATAAGATACTGATGAAAGAAATCAAAGACAACATATACAGATAGAGTGATATCTCATGTTCCTGGGTAGGAAGAATCAATATTGTGAAAATGACTGTACTACCAAATGCAATCTACAGATTCAATATAGAACTAGAATGAAGTTCAGAGCTAGAACAAAAAAATTTCACAATTCAACAGTTCAGTTTACTTCAGTTGCTCAGTCGTGTCCAATTATTTGTGACCCCATGAATCGCAGCGCACCAGGCCTCCCTGTCCATCACCATCTCCCAGAGTTCACTCAGACTCACATTCATCGAGTCCATGATGCCATCCAGCCATCTCATCCTGTGTCATCTGCTTCTCCTCCTACCCCCAATCCTTCCCAGCATCAGAGTCTTTTCCAATGAGTCACCTCTTCGCATGAGGTGGCCAAAGTACTGGAGTTTCAGCTTTAGCATCATTCCTTCCAAAGAAATCCCAGGGCTGATCTCCTTCAGAATGGACTGGTTGGATCTCCTTGCAGTCCGAGGGACTCTAAAGAGTCTTCTCCAACATCACAGTTCAAAAGCATCAATTCTTCGGCTCGCAGCCTTCTTCACAGTCCAACTCTCACATCCATACATGACCACTGGGAAAACCATAGCCTTGACTAGACGGACCTTAGTTGGCAAAGTAATGTCTCTGCTTTTAAATGTGCTATCTAGGTTGGTCATAACTTTCCTTCCAAGGAGTAAACGCCTTTTCATTTTATGGCTGCAGTCACCATCTACAGTGATTTTGGAGCCCCCCAAAAATAAAGTCTGACACTGTTTCCACTCTTTCCCCATCTATTTCCCATGAAGTGATGGGACCAGATGCCATGATCTTCGTTTTCTGAATGTTGACCTTTAAGCCAACTTTTTCACTCTCCTCTTTCACTTTCATCAAGAGGCTTTTTAGTTTCTCTTCACTTTCTGCCATAAGGGTGGTGTCATCTGCATATCTGAGGTTATTGATATTTCTCTCAGCAATCTTGATTCCAGCTTATGTTTCTTCCAGTCC
>SJYC01009322.1:0-18934 GCA_006408675.1 Madoqua kirkii
CTCCCCTCTTTCACTTTCATCAAGAGGCTTTTTAGTTTCTCTTCACTTTCTGCCATAAGGGTGGTGTCATCTGCATATCTGAGGTTATTGATATTTCTCTCAGCAATCTTGATTCCAGCTTATGTTTCTTCCAGTCCAGGGTTTCTTATGATGTACTCTGCAGAGAAGTTCAATAAGCAGGGACAATATACAGCCTTGAGGTACTCCTTTTCCTATTTGGAACCAGTCTGTTGTTCCATGTCCAGTTCTAACTGTTGCTTCCTGACTTGCATACAGATTTCTCAAGAGGCAGGTCAGGTGGTCTGGTATTCCCATCTCTTTGAGAATTTTCCACAGTTTCTTGTGATCCATACAGTCAAAGGCTTTGGCATAGTCAACAAAGCAGAAGTAGATGTTTTTCTGGAACTCTCATATGGAAACACAAAAGATCCTGAATAGCCAAATCTGTCTTGAGAAAGAAGGGAGCTGGAGGAATCAATCTTCCTGACTTCAGATTTTGCTACAAAGCTACAGTCATCAAAACAGTATGGTACTGGCACAAAAATAGAAATATAGGCCAATGGAATGAGATAGAAAGCCCAGAAATAAACCCACGTACCTATGGGTACCTTATTTTTGATGAAGGAAGCAAGAATATACAATGGGATAAAGATAACCTCTTCAATAAGTGGTACTGGGAAAACTGTACAGTAAGTCACAAAGAGAAAGATAAATATTGTATACTAATGCATATACGTGGAATCTAGAAAGGTGGTATGGAGAATTTATCTGCAAGGAAGTAATGGAAAAATAGACATAGAGAACAGCCTCATGGACACAGGCAGAGAGTGGGAGAGGGTGAGATGTATGGAGAGAATAAGTGGAAATTTACCATATGTAAAATAGATAGCCAACAGGAATTTGCTGTATGTCTCAGGGAACTCAAATAGGGTCTCTCTACCAACCTAGAGGGGTGGGATGGGGAGGGAGATGGGAGGGAGGTTCAAGAGGGAGGGGACATATGTTTACCTATGGCTGATTCATGTTGAGGTTTGACAGAAAACAACAGAACTCTGTAAAGCAATGATCCTTTAATTGAAAATTAAATAATTTTTTAAATTAAAAAATAAACAAAACAACCACACAAAAAAGGAAATTCCATCACCATTCAGCAGTCAGACCCATTTTTCCCTCCCTCTAGCCTCTAATCTAGCTTGTTTCTATAAATTTGCCTATACTGGGTATTTTGCATAAATGGAATCATAAAATACTATACATGGAAAAAAAATCCTAATAACTATGTATGAATATTCAGGCCATGTGTTTGTGTGAGGTGAGAAATCACAGAATGTAACACTAGACCAACTGGTTTTGGAGGCTTGAGGTCTAGAGTTGAATTCAGTTCAGTTCAATTCAGTCACTCAGTCGTATCCGACTCTGCGACCCCATGAATTGCAGCACACCAAGCCTCCCTGTCCATCACCAACTCCCAGGGTTCACTCAGACTCACGTCCATCGAGTCCATGATGCCATCCAGCCATCTCATCCTCTGTCATCCCCTTCTCCTCCTGCCTCCAATCCCTCCCAGCATCAGAGTCTTTTCTAAGAGTTGAATTGCAATTTCATTATTTACCAGCATATATAAGCTTTGAGTGTGAGATGCCCATCTGAAAAAAAATGGATACAATCTTAACTGCCTATTTTATAGTAACACAAAATTTTTTCAAAAGATACTGTATATAAATATTTTTTGCAAATGATTCTATGGGAATCATATCATATTTACCAACCACTGTATTTATTGGTGAATGAAGTACCTGTTCAAACTTTATTCAGTTTCTCTCTCCCTCACACTTAATTCTAACTTCTTTTAGTCCTTTTATGCTGTCATCATGTAAGTGATTAAATCTTTCCCTGACTTTGAATAATATGATGAGTCATTAATCTGAAAAAAAATGGATACAATCTTAACTGCCTATTTTATAGTAACACAAAATTTTTTCAAAAGATACTGTATATAAATATTTTTTGCAAATGATTCTATGGGAATCATATCATATTTACCAACCACTGTATTTATGGTGAATGAAGTACCTGTTCAAACTTTATTCAGTTTCTCTCTCCCTCACACTTAATTCTAACTTCTTTTAGTCCTTTTATGCTGTCATCATGTAAGTGATTAAATCTTTCCCTGACTTTGAATAATATGATGAGTCATTTATACAAGCGTTTGCAAGATTGATCACCGAGGTCGATCATAAATAATTTTTGGCTTACATTCCATTTGTCTAGTCATTATTTATGGATGATTTAAAACATCACAGGCCAATTTAGCACTTATTAAATGACCCACAGCCTTATCATTAACCTTGAGTGAGAATGGTGTAACCTTTTCCATGGAAACATTAGGAATATCTGGACCCATTGTTCCTATTTTATTAGCTCATTAAGAAAGTTTGGGAAAATTCAGTTGCTTTAAAGCATCTTATAATTTTATTTTACAATAGCATTAGGAGGACATCACAGATTTGTCGAAGAGACAGCAAATGAGACAAAGAAATGGAAAGATTATTTTTGAGACCTTCAACCATTATAAAATCAGATGCTTAAAAAGTAGTCACAGAAAGTCATCATTTAATCTTGTTTTTTAGAATGTGCCCTTCCCATGTGACTTCATAATTGCCTATTCCAACCAAATGACTACTTTGCTAAGGGCTGCAGAGCTAAGATGCTTTCAAAAGGGCCATATCAATCATCCGTAGAATTGGCAACCAAATTCAGAATGCACAATCAGTATCATCAGTTTTGAAACCCAAAAGCATAACACAGCCTGAATTTTAGGGGGAAAAATCCTCTAATATATAAGCTAATCTTTGAAATGAAATTCAGGCTCAGAGTATAAATACATCTGCACATGAATACACTCAGTGTTTTAGTTACTTTTCCTGATTTCCACCTGCAAGCTACCACAGACCTCTGTTTTGCAAGGCCAGTGTCTGCTGTCATGAGAAACAGCCATTCTGAGCTGGACTGGCATTTGCTGCAGCAGATAGCCTGTGGCCAGAAAGTGGTAGGAAAGAGTAAGCCAGGGTTTGCCTGTAATTTCCACCTGCAAGCTACCACAGACCTCTGTTTTGCAAGGCCAGTGTCTGCTGTCATGAGAAACAGCCATTCTGAGCTGGACTGGCATTTGCTGCAGCAGATAGCCTGTGGCCAGAAAGTGGTAGGAAAGAGTAAGCCAGGGTTTGCCTGTAAGGAAGGTTTCCTTTTTTGTGCACTTGAAAAATCCTTGCCTCTCATAAGCTTGGAATGAACACTCATGACACTTTCCTGCACATGTTTTCCTCTCCAGTATGAATATATATCTTTAATCTTATTTCACCCCTACTCTGTTTTGTTCACAACTCCCATAGACTTCAAACATACCCCATATCTTCTTTTTCTTTCCTCTTCACCATTGCCTCCCAGGGGCCCTGGTGACGCTTCCATTGGGGCCACCCTGTGGTTGTCTCCTGGGTCCCCATGGTCCCCAGCTGCTCATCTCCTTGCTGTTGGCTCCTGTCTTATAGGTGTAGCACCTCCCCTCCTTCCTCTGATGATGTTAGCTCTAGTTCTTGGTGTTGCCATATTTCCTTGGAGTTCTGGTTTTAGTTGTTCTGTATTTCTGTTACTCAGCGTCCTTTTTTGTGTCATAGGTGTCCAGTTACCCTCAGTGCTTCATTTATGCTTAAGAATGAAACTTCATATCATATATTCGCGTATATATGGAATCTAGAAAGATGGTGCCGATGAGCCTATTTGGAGGGCAGCAATGGAGATGCAGCTGTAGAGGACAGACTTGTGAACACGGGGAAGGAGAGGGTATGACGACTTAAGAGAGTGGCATTGAAATGTGTATGTTACCATATGTGAAATCGACGGCCATTGGGAACCTGCTGTATGACACAGGGGGCTCAGCTCAGTGCTCTGTGATGACCTAGAGGGGTGGGAGGGGGTGAAAGGTGGCAGAGAGATTCAAGAGGGAGGGGACATATGTATACCTATGGCTGATTCATGTTGATGTATGGCAGAATCCATCAGCAGATGAATAGATAAGAAAGCTGTGATACATATACACAATGGAGTATTACTCAGCCCTTAAAAAAAATAAATTTGACTCAGTTCTAATGAGATGGATGAAACTGGAGCCGATTATACAGAGTGAAGTGAGCCAGAAAGAAAAACACCAATACAGTTTACTGACACATATATATGGAATTTAGAAATATAGTAATGATAACCCTGTAAGTGAGACAACACAAGAGACACAGAGGTATAGAACGGACTTTTGGCTTCTGAGGGAGAGGGTGGGATGATTTGGGAGAATGACACTGAAACATGTATACTATCATATAAGAAATGAAGCGCCAGTCTATGTTCAATACAGGATACAGGATGCTTGGGGCTGGTGTACGGGATGGTCCGGGGAGATGGTGTGGGGAGGGAGGTGGGAGGGGGCTTTGGCATTGGGAGATCATGTACACTTGTGGCTGATTCATGTCAATGTATGGCAAAAACATTTCAGTATTGTAAAATAGAATAAAGTTTTAAATTTAAAAAAATTAAAAATAAATAAATATTTAAAAAATAAAAAATAAAATAAATTTTTAAAAAAGAATGAAACTTAAACATCATTAGGAGATTTGTGGGGCCAAGTAAGTCTTTAGCTGGGGCACCTCACTCTTCAGGTAAACTGAACTCTGGTTAGGGAGTCTCCGTGTCAGAACTATAGTCTTTCTTCTCTAGCTCCATCTACCTTCTCACAGAATCTCTCAATACCTCTCCTACAGATTTGCTGGCGGAAGGGCTGATTGAGGGTGGTTCCCACCACAAGGTTACAGACATTCAGCCAACCGCCTGGTTCCCATCTCTTGATCCCTGCCTCCTGCTACTGGCCTGGCCTGGAGAGTCTGTTTTCATTTTGTTAGACCACTGTTTCTTGTGTGTGCTGCACATGAAATGGAACATCGGAGGAGGCACCACCAGGCAGCGTGAGGCGTGGGTAGGGGCTTGGGGTCTGAAGTCACTTGTAACCACTTGTGTGGGGGTGGACAGCCCGGGGCCGCCCAGCTGCATGACTGGGAGTCTGGGTTCAACAGGACCTGCTGACACCCCTCCATCCATTTCTGATCTTTTTTGGAACATGGAAACTGTGTTGTCTGCTCCTGTCTCTTATACACATCTAGATGTGTATAAGAGACAGAAGCAGAGGTTGAGGCGTGGGTAGGGGCTTGGGGTCTGAAGTCACTTGTAACCACTTGTGTGGGGGTGGACAGCCCGGGGCCGCCCAGCTGCATGACTGGGAGTCTGGGTTCAACAGGACCTGCTGACACCCCTCCATCCATTTCTGATCTTTTTTGGAACATGGAAACTGTGTTGTCTGCTCTTCTCCTTGTCTAGTTGCTATTGTCATTACTTTTTTTTTTTTCTGAACAAAAATGATTAAATGTGTAATTCAGTTGGCATGTCCTGAAATGTCAAATTTAGATTGAGAAAGGGCATGATATGAAATTTGGGGTGGTAAGCGCACGACACACAGGCCCATGCATAATGCCATCCTTTCTACTTTTTCTGTTCTTAAGATGTTCAGTTATTAATGGCAATATGTCACTTTTTCTACCAAATCTTTTTTCAGTAATTTATGTAAATAATGACACACTGTAGGTAACACAAGGTAAAAGAAAATTCTTACCAAGTAGATGGTCTGTAGTCAGTCCAAGGTGAGTAGGCAGGTTGATTTTCAGATTGCACTTCTAGGTGAGGCCAGTATACAGCTTCCCAAGGTCTTCGGGGTGGCATTCTGGAGCTAGTGGGTCAAAATCCTTAGATGCTTAAGGCTTAATGAAGCTCAAGAAAAAATGAGATGAGCAGCTGAGGAGGAGTAATAATTTTACCATTATTTACCATTGGAGGAGTAATAATCTTACATTTTGCAGTTGATGAGGGCATTGCCAAGAAGAAATGACCTGATGGACAGAACTCATGCTGTTGCCAAGCTGACGCATAAAATTCGCCATCACTCCTCTAAAAAGAGTTTTGTGCTGCTCCCACATGAGGGGAGTTTTGGGGGGTGGAGGGTTCCCTCCCTTTGGAAGATGCAGAATATTATTTGTCATGACCACATGGACACTTAAGTCATATGAAATCTCAACATCTTCAAATCCAGCACTTGTTACGTGAAACGTGCTCTAAGTCATCGTGTAGCAAGTAGAGTTGTTATTTTGATTCATGTGACTCCATGCAAGTAGATAAACTTATTATTATGTGATCCTTTCCCACAGAGACAGAAAGAAAGGAAAACAGAAGGACAAACACACAGCTAGGTAACGAGAGGACAGCGAAGGACAGGGTCTTGTTCTGTGGCAGTGTCCCTGCTTTGAATCCCTGCAGACAACCCAGCTTCTAGCAGAGGCTCTGAAACTCACCTTCTGTGTGGTCAAATCACATAATTTGTTCCTATCTTAGATCCCTAAGTGTAGAAAATAGCCTTCTTTCTTTTCTTGCCAAATTCCCCCAAATACATAGAGAAATCGTCTACCAACTTCAAAGATCCTGGAGTGAGATGGGAAGGGCCAACAGTGAGATGGTAAGCCTCTTTGGGAATTCACATCCAAAATGTTGATTGACATCATCCGCACAGAAGAGAGAATTATGTCCTTATTATGGAGCAGCTTATTTTATGGTTCCTTGTCCAGTGTGAGGGAATTAGATTCTGACTTGCCTTTATATTGCCTATCAGTGAAACACATAAAAACTCCTTACTTAACCATACTTAGGAACGAATAGGATTTAGTTCCTTTGAAATTATACATTTGATTCTTAAAAATTTATGTATCTTCACTTGCACATTTTAGTGGATTGCTTTTTCAGTTGTGTCTTATAGGTTTGTTGTTTCATGGTGGGAAAAGGATTATTGCTCTTGGTGCTAAAACGGGAAGCACCCCTTTGCCGTACATTTGAAGGGAATGCTATGGACTTGATATTTCTAGTTCAGTCTGTTAAATTGCTATTTATCATCTGAGATTTCAAATTTACATTAGTAGTTCATGTTATTTATAAAGTTTTTCCAGCTCTGTCTAGAGTGTGATTCAGTTGTGGGACAGCAAATGGACAAAGGCCAGTCACCTTCAGCAATCAGGAGCCAGTGGGTCCCAGGCAAACCTGAGTCAGACTCGACATGGTTAGCGATGACGGTCCTTGTTTTTCTGATCAGTTATAAATGATATGACTTCTCCCTGCGACAGCTGCCTTCAATGGCCCCTTGGTTTTTCATCTTCAGTTAGAGGTAAACGTAGTGAGCAGCTGTTTTGAGAGGGACACACTGCCCTTTCTTTGCACCAGTGGTCTGCAGGCGCCACGTCCTGCTCAGGATGGGGCTTCTCAAGCAGTGATGCACAGGAGAATCTCACAGAGGCACCGACTCACAGTCAGCGTGCCTGCAGTTGGCCGCCATTTCTGCATTTTTGTACTCTGTTCGCGGCTACACAAACCAGAATAAAAATTCTATGAGCTTCCAGGACATCCGTATGCACTCCATATGTCAGAAACATTTACATCGTGGATTGATGAGTGAACAGATCTGTGGAAAAGTGAACATCTGCTACAGCTGCACGTGATTCTCCCCGCATGAGCAGGATGCAGTGGCCAAGCCCCAGGGCCACGAGGAGAATGAGGGACTCTGATGGCTGCAGAGCTGACAGTGAGGTGCCCATGGCTGACAAGCGTGTGATGACAACCCCAGAGGGGCCCCGGGGACCCGCTCCTACACCGGTGACGAAAGTCACACAGAGCCCCCACAGCGGCTCCGGATCCGAGTGGGTGGTCGTTGATTTAACCCATCCTGACTTGTTCATATGGCCTCAGTGTGTGCCCACTGAGATGTGAGGCTCCCCCTAGCTCACAATGCACAAGCCCTGAGAGGAACAAACACACAAGGCCTCATGCCTTTCCACACATCCTTGTGGTTCCATGGCCCCAGGAGGCTGAGGCTCTCCAAGTGCATCCAGATACACTGAACACAGTCCCTGGGCTGTCAAGGGGCTGTTTCGTAGGTGTTGTGAGATTTTGCTTAGTATTTATATTCACTATAGGCTTCAACTGTATTCCTTTTATGATTTTTTCCAGACCAAAGCACTATAATAAACTTTTTCAGTAAGTTTCCTATTATAAAACTTATATTTAACCAAAGAACAAATTATTTAAATATGTGCCAAAGAAATATTTAATCAAAGTCATTACAAACAAAGAATGAAAACCATATTAAAAATACATTTCAGACACTTGAAGTTTTTATAGGCAATGCTTATAACGATCTGAAAGCCAAGTTCCTATCTCCAGTTTGGCAATTTTTATAAATTTACATCTTTAAGCACAATAACATATTTTTATACACCTAGAATCACACATAATAGACTCTCCTAACCATGTGTTACCCGTATTCCAAAGGATAACAAGGTAAAACAGAGGCAAAATTTTTAATTTTCCCAGCCTTGTTGAAGTAAAGTTGGCAGGGACTGTATATACTCACATTACACATTGTGATGCTGGATTGTAAGGGGCCCAACACAGGAAGGTTTAATGTGCTATCCAGATCAGAGCCCCATCTTGTGGGACCTTCAGGGCCAACCACCCCCCTCCAGGGTTTCCATGATTCTTGGGCTTTGGACCATAAGCCTAGAAGTTAAAGTACCTTGAGCTGCATAGTGCCTGAGCTACCTTAAATATCAAGGTTTTAAAAATTAATAAAATGTCAAAAATTACCCCCCAAAATAAAAGTTTCCCATGTTATGAAGGAATTTGCTCTGCCCATCAATATTCTCACAGCATCACCTAGTGGAGCTTTGATATAAGAGCACTCTGGAAAATTTAAAAGATAGAGATTAAGATTATGAAACAAGCCACCACTTTCTAAAGGCACTTTTTTTCTCCATGTTTTTGTTGTTTTTCGAGCAATTGATGATGCACGTCTTCATATGATTATAATTTCAATTTGTTCAGTCACTAAGTAATGTCCAACTCTGCGACCCCGTGGGCTGCAGTGTGCCAGGTTTCCCTGTCCTCTACTATTTCCCAGAGTTTGTTCAAACTCATGTCCATTCAGTGATGGACATCCAACCATCTCATCCTCTGTTGCCTCCTTCTCCTCTTGCCCTCAATATTTCACAGCATCAGGGTCTTTCCCAGTGAAACTGGATAAAAATAATAGGTGTGGGAGTCATTCACAAAATCATTCTTTTATATTAAACATGAAAATAAAGACACTCTGAATTTTTATTTTTTGCTATTTTGTAAAAAAGTAAACACAGAGATTAATTTTTTCTTCATATTTTTAGAAAGGCTAGAAATGAAACAATGTATTATTTTGAGACAATGTGAATATTGTAGTATTTCTTTGGGAATTATCACAATTTAGTATAAAATAGCGTAGTGACCAACCTAGCATATTAAAAAGCAAAGACATTGCTTTGCCAACAAAGGTCTGTGTAGTCAAGCTATGGTTTTTCCAAAAATCATGTATGGATGTGAGAGTTGGACTATAAAGATAGCTAAGCACTAAAGAATTGAGGCTTTTGAACTGTTGTGATGAAGAAAAACTCTTGAAAGTCTGTTGGACTGCAAGGAAATCAAACCAGTGAATCCTAAAGGAAATCAGTTCTGAATATTCACTGGAAGGACTGATGGTGAGGCTGAAACTCCAATTCTTTGCCCACCTGATGTGAAGAGTTGATTCATTTGAAAAGACCTTGATGCCAGAAAAAATTGAAGGTGGGAAGAGAAGGGGATGACAAAGGATGAGATGGTTGGATGGCATCACCAACTCAATGGACATGAGTTTGAGTAAGCTTCAGGAGTTGGTGATGGACAGGGAGACCTGGCATGCTGCAGTCCGTGGGGTTGCAGAGAGTTGGACATGACTGAGTGACTGAACTGAACTGAGCATAGTCATATGCAGTTTTAAACTGAAGTTTTATAAGAAGTAGATCTTCGGAGACATTGCTCCAGATAAGGAATGTATTCAGGAGGACCCTTCTGTGTCAGTTGTTATGTGGGTGCTGTTTCCAGTTGCATGTTATGAAGGTCATTGCCCACAGATGTTCACAAGCTCCACACAGTACTCCTGTGTGCTCCATGCCTTGTGAACCTCCAGGGAGACTCTGTGACTTCAAATAAAATATGTAGCTTTCTGCTATGTTCTTTGTAATTTCATGCCATTTCCTTTTCATCACAGTGGACATTTTCAGATTGCTTTTGATGTTCAAGTAGCTGTTAATATAATTACTTGTTCATGTGTCTCTCCTACGCTTTTACACTTTTCTCTCTTTCTGGACAAGAGCTCTGTGTCAGCTCTCTATGTGCCTGGACTTCTTATAGGAATGAAACAGTCTATTAAATCATTGTGAGGTGATGTGGAGAGAGCTGTCACTAGGCCACTTCAGGTGCATAAGCAGTGTGCATTTATAAAGCATGTTGGACATTAAGTTTGTATATGACTGAAGATAAAATTTTACAAATTAAGCTACTGCTGCATTCTAATTTTAAAGTGGTATTATATTTATTATTTACATTGCTGTTTAAAAAAAAAAGAAAATTCCAAGTCCTATGTTGGCATCTAAACTCATGTTCATTAATTCACCCATTTATCATCCATTTATCACCACTATACACAGATGAGACCAGTAAGATAATGTGCCTTCAACGACTTCAGTGGAATAGTAGGAACATTAAGATTGCAAAAGGAAAGAAACAAGGCTAATTATTTCAATGATGTAATCATGAAAAACTTAGTATGACAACAAACAGAAAGGTTTCTGGGACCAGGATAACCTGCCGAAAGCCTAGGAAGACGTTAGAGAAGTGAAGCAGCTGTCATCCCTATTGCTGACACAGGCTGGAGCTCACCACGGTGTCCGAGTCAGGCAGCCAAGAAAGCTGAGGCCCCAAAACCAATGAGTTTTAGCAGCTTTGCTGATTCTACCAATTTTCAAGAAGGTAACTTGAGTATATCTTAAATCCTCTTGGCTGTGAACTTCTTCCCATTTCATGGAAAATGACATTTCTTGACTAAAAGTGATGCGAGATGTTGAGGAAAACCAAGAGAACAGTGTGTAAAAAAACGTACCTGCATAACAAGATCACAAATAAGTAGTCACTAGTAGAACATTTCTATAAAACATACTGTTTGCGTTCTGAAAATCTGACCTTGAATCTCAGTTAAGTATGTTCTTCTAGGAAATAAAGACCAAATAATCTTGAAAGAAAACTGAGGAATTTGAGAAGCCAAATAAAAATATAAACATTAAGGATAGGAAGAGTTTCACATCTAGGGAAAATGCAAAAGATAGTTCTAGATGGTTTTCATTAATATAATAAATGTTTAAAATGTGACAAGGTGGGAGGGAGGCTCAGGAAGGAGGGGCACATGTCTACCTGTGGCCAATTCATACTGATGTGTGGCAGAAACCAATTGTAATTACCTTCCAATTAAAATATGTAAATTTTTAAAAATAGACCTTGATTTCAACATCTTAAATTCATGATGAACATCATATTGAATAAATTGACAACAGAGAGTCTTGGGTTTATTTAGTAGAAATAAGGTGTTACATCACAAAAGTCAGAATAAAAGGCTCCAAAGAGAAGTTAAGCTCTGGGGGAGGGGTGAGGAAAGGAACACTTAGTACTGACCTTCTGAGACTCCAGGGCCCTGGGCTCTAGAACCTTGAGGGTCCATCAACAGATGACAGATGCAGTTACTGTCATTTTAAACTTTATGCATGTCAAGACTATTGTCAGCATTAGAATGCAAGTTTGAGATTATTCTGGATTTCCAGTGGGATGTTTTTAGGATGATGTGATATGCCTAACCTCTATTCTCTGTTGTGGACTTCAAGTCAATTTTATGTCATAGTCTTATACATATATCCTTATATTAAAAAGATGATGACTGGGTAAGTGGATGTAGCATGTGCCTGTAGTGTAATGTTATTCAGCCCTAAAAGGAAGAGCACTGGTGAATGTCAGAACTGTCTTCTGTGGATGGGCACTCGGGTTTCTTCCATGCTCCAGCTATTGTGAAAGCGTTGCTGTGAATAAGCTGGGCTTTTAAGAGAGCTGCTGTCTGAGTCATGTCCACAGACCAAGTAATCACTATAGAAATGAACCTGGAAACATGATATCATGCACACACATCCCAGAAGGATTTCTAGTCAAGCCCACCATGCTGTGGGATTCCCAGAAGAAAAGTAGAAAATACCCAGAGTGAGCCCAAGGCTGGTGAGCGTGAGGAAACAGTAACAGACCTGTGTCAGGAGCAGTTAAATGTATTCTCAGGCGACCACTGTCAGGATCCTGTGGGAGAAGCACCTGGCCTCACCCTGGGGGGTGTGGACAGGGTGCTGTGATGGCCGATGCAGACATGCATGAGGGCTGACCTTCCATGACCTTAAGAGTGCAAGATGAGCACGCACGTGTCTCAAGTCCAGAGCAAATGATCGGGATGAGACAGAAGCACGTGTGTGAAGCACACAAGTCGTGCTGGCGGAGGCGTGTGCTGTGGACAGGACACATTCCAGTAAGGAGGGCATCCTGGAGGAGGTGCTGTTTTTAAGCTGAATTCTGATGATTGAGTAGGCATTGCCCAGAGGTCAAGAAAGGCAAATCCTATCTGAGACATGGAATGTTTCAGGCTCTTGCCATCAAGGAGAGCAAAGTAAACTTAAGAAATCTCAAGTGAAACGTGGCTATAGCAGATCATGGAGCAGGGAGGGAGGGTGTTGACAGAGGAAGTGGGGGGAGGCTCCTGCAGAGCGTTGTTCCCATACAGATGAGATCTATCCTGTGGCTATGCAGTCACCAGAGGGTTTTAAGCACAGAAGGGTTATCATGAGATATAAAATCTAGAAGTATCATTCTGGTTACAGGAAAGAACATTGCTTAAGGTTTGCAGAGTTGTGAACAGGACAGAGCTTTTGACACTGGAGGTGGAGTAGAGATCAAGGATGATCAAGGCCAGACTGCCCGTGGAGGGACGTGAACCCCCCAAGGACCCAGGCACTGCTGGGCAAGTTAATACAGAAGAGTAAGGCAGGGGGGCATTGCCATCTCTTTGGTTCTGGATGAGAAACTGGGGCACAGATGAGGCCATGCATTCAGCAGGGAAGCCCAGAGGGGTCAACCAGAAGGACCAGAGGTGACTGCATTTGCATTTGTGGGTTTTCCCATCCTCATATCCTGAACGCTCTTAGATGGACAAGAAACAGTGCTGGGGCGGTCTACTCAGATAAAATGTCCTCAGATTTCCCGGGCAATGGTGAGTCATCCACCAAGAAAATAGGGAATTCGCATATAAGCAGGAAGCTCTCACATCTCAAACTAGTTTCCTCCCTTCCTGACCTTATGTCTTGGTCCTCAGCCCCATTCCATCACTAGTGCCTGGTTTCCCTGCCAGGAGTTAGAGCAAACACATCATTCTACTGGGATCTAGTCTCACTTTATCTGTGTTTTCTCACAGTACATCACCCATGGGAAAAGAGTATGTTGGTCCACATGCTTTCCACAAAGGAGGGATTTTTTAAATTACAATCATAAGTCTTTTTTCCTCAAATCCATATTTAACAATTAAATATTTTTCCCTTTTAGTAGTTTGTTTTTGTTCTTCATGCCATTTTCAACTCTTCCAAGTTTTTTTTAAAAAAAGTATTTCTTGTTAAGTTAGGGGACAACTCCTTTCATTGGTCCATGTAGATTTTAATAAGCAAGCCACAAAGGTACAGGGTTTTTTTCTGGAGAGGTTTGGAATTTGAGGAGACTAATCATGAAATATGCATTGTAGTGGAGGTTTCAAAGCAGTGCCCAATCTGTATGCAAAATCCCAGTCTGCATCAGATACAAAGTAATTCCGGGGGAAAAATAGGACATTGCAACCACAGAGATCTCTCCCAGGTAGCCTTCTGGGACCCATGAATCAGCTCTGAAACTGTGCTCTGAGCTACAACTTGGCATATCCAGCCGAAGATTCTGAGCATTCCTTTTACCAAATGTGAAAAAATACAGCCAAGTTTTTTAAGTGAGAAAGGGAAGAAAAAGAACGGAGTGCTTTGAAATGCGTTTTGGCTCAGTTATAATTCAAAACCAGCCTCAATAGTTACTCTCTTGATAGCATAGCTTGTAGCTCAATCTTCAAATCCTCATTTTTTGGGACAAAAGTCACAGAACTGGCCACCACTTACCGCAACACATAAAGCAATGCATGTCCCTGTGGAGCGTGTGTGCTTAGCTTTAAAGCTAAACTCTGCGGCAAATTAACCTTTCTTTAAGGTTAATGACAACTAACTTTCTTAGCCTGAAAATAAGAATGTCTTCTTGATGTTACTAAAGCCTGTGCCACGTTGTTGTGCCCTCAATCACAGAAGTTCTGGGGTCCCCTCTGCCTACCATGGGCACTATCAACCTCAGGAAAGCCAACAACAGCATCTGGTGGGTGGGCTCCATGTCCAGCCACTGGAATCCAAATTTCCATATGACTGGCCCAGGCCTGTTTCAAAAAATGCCCATTCTTGTGATGCAGTAAGGGTAGAAGATGGCACCTTTCAAATCCCACCTGTTATCAGATTTCTCCTTAAAAATTAAAATAAAGACACAGATCCTAGTGCTCACTGCAGCCTGGATCACAGCCTCTCGTGTTGTGACCCTGGATGAGCATCAATATTAAGACTGATGCTTTAGGATCATCCCTGAAGACAGGCAGTTGGACAGTTATGGTCAGTCCTTACTCTGATGTACTTAGAAGTTAATGGCAAAGGAGGTGTTTTCATACAAATAAGCAGGTCAGTGCAATTCCCAGTGTCTCACGAGTATCTAAGAGGGGCACCTAACCCACACCAGGCGGATGGGGAAGCCAGTGATGCCCCTCATGACATTAGGGACTGTGGGGGAGGGACAGCTAGGCAGCGCTGACCTGCCTGCTCCCCCCAGTGGGGTCGCCTCTCTGTCTCTGCACGTCCACTCTCTGAACAGCAGCAGAAGGCTTATAACGGGCTGATTATGCCTTCTCTCATTTCTTTGTCTCGTTAAAAATCACAAAATTAATATCTATAGTATAGTTCCTTTTAATATCAGCAAACCTGGCTTTTACATTCTATCTGTATATATATTTTATATGATGACAACCAATAATTATGTAATAATAATAAAGTTTACTTCTGTGTGATAAAGGGGCTCCCTGGTTGTTCATATGGTAAAGAATCTGTTTACAAAGGGGGAGACCAAGGTTCGATCCCTGGGTTGGGAAAATCCCCTGGAGAAGGGAAAGGCTACTGACTCCAGTACTCTTGCTGGAGAATTCTGTGGACAGAGGAGCCTGGTGGGCTGCGGTCCATGGGGCCGCAAAAAGTCGGACATGACTGAGCGACTGTCACTGTCACCTGTCTGGGTGATAAAAGGCTGCCAGGACCAGGGAAGTAACCTGATGAGTAGTCAGGAGGGTGGGTGTTGGGGCCCCCTTGTCTGGGCACCTGCTGCTTCAGGCAGAAGTGATTTCCATTCCTTCCTGCCTTTGGCACTGGCCTTCTCTCAGTTCCTTGGGTTTATTGCTGGTATTGTGTTAATGAGACTCCTGTAACTGCATTTGTCACCGGTGAACCGGCTCCGACAGTTGCTTTAACCAGGTCGGTCTGTTCAGCCTCAGCTACTGCTGTTCTCATGCTGACTTGTCAAGGGGCTCGCAGTCTGACCCCAGTGTTTTCAGATTTTAAAGTTCAAGAACTAAAGGTACATTCATTGGATTTGATAAATGAAGGCAAAACTGGCCTTCTCCTCTGCTGTCACAAACTTTTGAGATCTCTGCACCATACGAAGTGATGAAGTATTTGTCAACACGTAAAATGCTGGAGGAAAGAACCCTTCTTTCTCTCCTAGGGAGCCCTCCGCTGTTGTCTTCCCACCTGCAGTGACTGCAGGAAGGAAGTTTCGAGAAGATATTGATGATCTCCAGCGTCTCTGTGCAGCTCCTGGTGAGTCTCCTTGGAGAGATGTAGGGCTGTTGACAGCAGGTGAACAGGGAACAAGGCGACCTGGGTCCTGGGAGCGTCGCCTGGGAGCTGTCCGTGGTCCTGAATCCACGTTGCTGCCAAGTCTCCCAAGACTGGTTGATTGGCCACCTTGCCGTTTCTGCTGCTGGGAAGGCCTCTTTATGTCCTCCTTGCTCTAGTTCTTCATCCATATTAAAGCCTTAAAGCCAGGCCCCACGCTCCACAGAGGCGTTGCCCCCCACCTAGGAGCCAAATGCGCAGGAGCCTGTGTACCCGTGAGTGCTTGGTCTAACCGTGGCACCGGGCTGAGAATATGGGCTTGCATTTCAAGGTGATTGGTGTGCAAGCCCAGTCTCCATCCTGTGAGAGGTACACAGCAGACAGGCGGGTGGACTCACTCTCCTTTTGTGAGTGTGTTTCCTCAAGTGGGGCCGGAGAAGATGCTGGCCCCACGTGACTTCCCTGTCCTGGGGGAAGGGGAGAGGCAGAGGCAGAGAAACAAAGAGTCAGAAGAGCAGAGAGAAGGAGGCAGAGAGAAGCAGAGAGAGAAGAGACAGAGACAGAGGGCAGAGAGCCAGAGGAAGGGAAAGACAGAGAGGCAGTGAGAGGAGGGAGGGAGGGAGAGTAGGCAGAGGAGCAAGCCTGTAACTGGAAATCCTGTGATGTGGAAACCGTGCTAAATGCTGCATGTGAGCACAGGAGCACCTCCGCCTGGAAAGAAGCTGGCCTAAAGCACCCCCAAAATATGCCTCTTTGACTTAAAAGCTATCATGAGCCCTTTTCTTCCTGGGAGCAGAGAGAAGCCCAAGGGAGGTCATGCACTCTTCCAGAGGAAAGGAACACTCCATCACCAGGATGCAGCTGAGGTCTAGGGGACCCTGTGCCCTGACCATGTTGACACTCCCTCTCTTCCCTGCCCCCCAGTTCAGTGGCTGCTCCCCCGCTCATCTCCTCATCACCCCAACATGAAGCTCACAGCTTCAATCAGAGCCGTGGCTTTCAATGTCTTCTGTGAAACCAAGACATGCTTCTGTGCATCGTGAGATTTGGCAGCTCTCTTGGTGAGCTTCAGCTGCATGCACAGTCATCCCTCCCTGCCTTCCCCCTCCTTCAGAGCTGAGTTGTGTAAAGAGAGCTATTTCCCCTCAGCTCCCCTCTTCTGCACGTGGGAGTCCAGGTCCTTTGCAGTCTGTGAATGAGCAGTACTCTGGGGCTGTCTGTGGGCACCTTAGGCCCTTTTACTTTCCCCAAGGAAAGTGCCACTGCTCTGCCCCAGGGTGGAGTCCCTGCCGCTCAGCCAGGCTGACACCACCATGAGCCTGAGGACCCTTGGTTCATTCAAAAATTAACTGCCTGTAGATGGAATCTGACAGCTGTGCTGTAAAGACATGCCTGGGGTCTGTGAAATGCCAGCCAAGAACCCACTGCCTATGACAGCTTACCGGGGTGGGGGTGGGGGGGCATGAGTGGGGAGTCCTAGGGACTCTGATCTGGGTCCAGATTCTGTGGTGAATTTCCCAGCTTTCCTAAGCCTCTGAAGGGATGGCTCACGTGGCACGCATGAAGCCAACAGAGCATCAGGCAGCTCATAACCATGAAAGAAATCACACCTATGTATCTGCACACTGTACCTATTCTCTGGCTAATGGCAGATACCGCAAGGCCCATGTTACTATGTAGGCTCCTCAGGATGTGCTCAGTGGGCTGAAATGGTTAATACGTGTTCACATTCGACAGTTCTCCTCACAGAGCAGAAGTTGGGGGCAGGCAGATGCTGCTAAGATCCTGAACTCATGTAGCTATTGTCATCATTTACAAGTAACATTTTACCTTTATTAGTTTTACCTTTATTAGTTGGGGAAATTTCAGGAAAAAATAAAGGAGATAAATTAGAAAGGGCAGCTCTAAGAAGTGAGGGTCACTCAGTCATGTCTGACTCTTTGCAACTCCATGGACTACTCAGTCCATGGAATTCTCCAGGCCAGAATACTGGAGTGGGTAGCCATTCCCTTCTCCAGGGGATCTTTGCAACCCAGGGATCTAACCCAGGTCTCCCCCATTGCAGGCGGATTTTTTACCAGCTGGGCCAAGAAGGAAACCAGCAAGGGCAGCTAACTAATACCAAGGATAACAGCTCATCTTTGGGGAAATTAATGTCTGTTTCAGTGCCATACACACCCAGAGTGCTTATTCACATCCTGAAAACTGCACAGAAAGCGTCCTGGACTGTGAAGGCTGGTGTGCAGCTGCATGTCCCAGGCTGTGGGGTGGCTGCCGACCAGGAACCCGGGTGTGTCTGTCCCTGCAGCACTGACCCTGACATCTGGGCCGTGACACTCTTGAACCACCTTCACTGAAATCACAAACTGAACTGTCTGGTGATTCTAATAAAAAATAACCATAAAATTAAAATATCAAGAGAGAAATTGACTTCACAACAGAATTGGTCAGAACTGTTTAAAAAGCCAACACAGTGAGAAACTGTGGGGAAACATTATCCCACGTGGTGCTGGGCCCAGAATGGGCTTAATAACAACATCTGATGTGGGTGCTGATAAGAGAAAACTTCATAAAACACAGAACACAATATCCAGCTAGCGCCATGGTCTGACATCCTGATGGAGCTCCATTATCTTTTGTTTTCCTGGAACTTTGACTTGAGCTGAGGAGTTTGGGGCAGAAACAGCGATAACAGATCCAAGATGGAGCCTCCTGTACATGAACTAATAATGTCCATATGTTCAGGCTGGATTAGAAAAGACAGAGGAACCAGAGACCAAACTGCCAACATTCGCTGAATCATCGAAAAAGCAAGAGAGTTCCAGAAATTTCTACTTCTGCTTTATTGACTATGCCAAAGCCTTTGACTGTGTGGATCACAACAAACT
>SJYC01009323.1:0-40038 GCA_006408675.1 Madoqua kirkii
AGGCTCCTCTGTCCATGGGATTCTCCAGGCAAGAATACTGGAGTGGTTTGCCATTTCTTCTTCCAAGGGATCTTCTCAAATCCATGGGGTCGCAAAGAGTCGGACAGGACTGAGGGACGAACAACAACAACAGCAATGGGAAAACAGAATAAAAGCCTTTAATTTCTAATGAATTGAATCATTAGAATCAAGTAGAAGGGTATTTGTTACTTGAAATGCATCAGTAGATGAACAACTTATGAAGCACTATAAATACCCACAGTGACACTGTTCCACAGAAAGAAAATGATAGTTTTCCAGAAAGCAAACTTAAAATCATGGATTACTGCAATCTATCTGATTGTTGTTTTTAGTTGCTAGGTCATAGCCAACTCTTTTGTGATGCCATGGACTGTAGCCCAACAGGCTCCTTTCTGCATGGGATTTCCCAAGTAAGAATACTGGAACACGTTACTATTTCCTTCTCCAGTGGATCTTCACAATCCAGGGATTAAACCTGTCTCCTGCATTGGAAGGTGGACTCTTTAATAATGAACCATCAGTCTAATTGATAAAGAATTTAAAATAGCTGTCACAGAGAAACTCAACGAGGTACAAGAAAACTCAGAAACCCAGTTCAATTGGTTTAGCAATAAAATTAATGAAAAGAATATTTTAACAAGGATATTGAAACTCTAAAAAAGAACCAAACATAAATTTGGCAGCTGAAGAACTCTGTATATAAAATGAAGAATGCATTAGTAATCACTGGAAACAGAGCAGATTATATGGAAGAGCATCTATTTGTCACTTCCATTGTATAATCACAAGGGATTTGATTTAGGTCATACCTGAATGGCCAACTGGTTTTCTGTATTTCTTCCAGTTAAACCTCAGTTTTGCAATAAGGAGTTCATGATCTGAGCCACAGTCAGCTCCCGGTCTTGTTTTTGCTAACTGTATAGAGCTTCTCCATCTTTGGCTGCAAAGAATATAATTTATCTGATTTTGGTGTTGACCATCTGGTGATGTCCATGTATAGAGTCACCACTTGTGTTGTTGGAAGAGGGTGTTTGCTATGACCAGTGTGTTCTCTTGGCAAAACTCTGTTAGCCTTTTTCCTGCTTCATTTTGTACTCCAAGGCCAAACTTGCCTGTTACTCCAGGTAACTGTTGATTTCCTACTTTTGCATTCCAATCCCCCCATGATGAAAAGGACACCTTCTTTGGTGTTAGCTCTAGAAGGTCTTGTAGGTCTTCATAGAACTCATCAATTTAAGCTTTCTTCGGCATTATTGCTTGGGGCATAGACTTGTGTTAGAGTGATCTTGAATGGTAATCAGCCAACATCATTCTGTCCTTTTTGAGACTGCACTCAAGTACTGCTTTTCAGACTCTTCTGTTGACTATGAGGGCTACTACATTTCTTCTAAGGGATTCTTGCCCACAGTGGTAGATATAACGGTCATCTGAATTAAATTTGCCATTTCCATTCATTTTAGTTCACTGATTCCTAAGATGTCAATGTTCACTCTTGCCATTTCCTGTTTGACCACTTCCAATTTACCCCAATTCATGAACCTGACATTCCAGATTCCTATGCAATATTGTTCTTTTTGATCACTCAGTGAATCAGCACATGAATTAATACTTCCCATCTCCTTTTCTGCTGGAATTTGTCCAAAGAAGAAACCCGCTGGTCTGCCTGGCTGGTGACTTCCTAACATTTTATCAGTCCAGAATCTCTAATGTTTCTGCTGCCAATAAAGTGCATTTTGTGCCTTTCCTTAACTCATAGGTGATAGACACAAAAATTGATCAGTGATTGCTTTGCAAAGTTCCCAAAGTTGGGGACCGTATTTCAGTCCACCTCGTCCTGACTCTTTACAGCATCGGACCTTGCTTCTGTCACCAGTCACATCCACAGCTGGGTATTGTTTTCACTTTGGCTGCAACCATGAGTTTAGTATCAGGAAAATAACCATTTCACAGATGAGAAATCCAAGGCAGAGAACAGTTTAGCAACTTGCATTTAGTCATACAGCAAGTAAGTAGTGAAGCCAGGATATGGATGCATAGCCTCTGAGTCCAGAGGTCCTGGCAAAGCTAATGTGTCAGCATTGTCCCTGTGGCAGAACTAGTCCTTCCTACAAAAGGAGGTGCCAAACAGGTGTTCTCTATCTCCCCAAAGAAGAGAAGGAAGATTTGCATTACAGCTGAGGGATATGAACTAGACATAGTAAAGAATCAGTTCAGCCCCTCAGTCGTGTCCAACTCTCTGTGATCCCATGGACTGCAGCACACCAGGATTCCCTGTCCATCACCCACTCCCGGAGCTTGCTCAGAACTCATGTCCATCAAGTCGGTGATGCATCCAAACATCTCATCCTCTGTTATCCTTTTCTCCACCTGCCTTCAGTCTTTAAAGCTAAAAACTTCCTAGAGAAGTTTAGCAAATTTTTTATTCTACTAGAGATTAAAACAAAGGTCAGCAAATTACTGCCCATGGGTGAAATCCAGCCACTTGATTTCATAAAGTTTCCCTGGAACATAGCCACATTTCTTCATTTACATACTGTCTATGGCTGTTTTCACGTTACAGAATTGAGTAGTTGTGACAGAGACCATATGGCCGGCAAATCCTAAAAGATTCACTTTCTGGTCCTGTAGAGAAAATGTTTACTGACCTTTGACCTAGAATACCAAGATGGATTTTTCCTGGGTTAGCTTGAGTATGTTTCCCTCCAAATTCAGGGAAAACCTAACTGAAATTTTAAAGTCCTTCTCAGCTCTAGGAATAAAGAAGTGGTCCACCTTACTGGTGGAACTCTCCTCCCCACTTTGCCCAGCTTTCTCCCAGCTCCAATTTAGCTAAGTGTCTCTACATTTTCGGAGAAGGCAATGGCACCCCACTCCAGCACTCTTGCCTGGAAAATCCCATGGTCGGAGGAACCTGGTAGGCTGCAGTCCATGGGGTCTCTAAGAGTCGACTGAGTGACTTCACTTTCACTTTTCACTTTCATGCATTGGAGAAGGAAATGGCAACCCACTCCGGTGTTCTTGCCTGGAGAATTCCAGGGATGGGGGAGCCCGGTGGGCTGCCATCTATGGGGTCGCACAGAGTTGGACACGACTGAAGTGACTTAGCAGCATATATATATACACATTTTTTTTTGAAAATACTATACATACACACACTCACATCCTGGGGGGAATATGTACTAACTGCAAACATTTTTCATCCTTAAGAAATTCATGAGGGAACTTCCCTGACAGTCCAATGGTTAAGACTCTTGAGCTTCCACTGCAAAGGGCATGGGCTTGATCCCTGGTCAGGAAACTAAGATCCTGCATGTCACAAGGTGCAGGGAAAAAAAAAAAAAACTTAAGAAGTCATGAGTATTTTCTCAATTCAGTTTGATGTAAAATGGCACTTCCTTTTGCTTTTTTATACCACCCCTAACAAACTGAACTGTGACAGCCAGCCTTTTACAAGATGTGTGATCTTGAACAAGTGACTTTGTCTCTCTGAGCCCTACTTTCTTTGGTGAAATGTGGCTGTAGAATGGATGTTGTTTTCCTAGCAAAACAAGAGGCAGAATGCCTGTGGGCCTCATGAGTCCTCCATCCGACCCCAGGCACCACCTCTACCTGGTACATCCAAACCATGTCTCAGCCTGGTATAATAAACAGATGTGAACTGGAGTCAGCCAGCCAGACTTGAGTCCAACCTTGAAAAGCACAGTTTTATTTGCAGTTCAAACCACATACTCGCCTCTGACGGAAGGACAGGCCGTCCAGCTATTGCACACATCATTCCCTCCTCCTAGAACACCCTTCCACAATCAGATCAGAACATTAATGTTCCTGGTCACTCTCCTCGCCCTTGAGGAAGAAGTGTCTGTCCTTTGATACCCTGGGCAGTTTTCACTGTTAACTGTGCATGTGAACTCTCCCCACAGACAATGACTTTCTCAAGATCAAGTGCTGTGCCTTGGGTCAAGCATGGTGGGGACATCCACATGAAAAGAACTCCCTGCTTAAGACTATCTACAGCTTTTCATCTCATTCCAGCTCAGACCCAAAGCTCTTATCCTGGCTTCAAGGATATCCTGGCACAAACTGACCTTTGCCAGCTTTTCCAGTCTCATTGTAGGCTATTTGACCCCTTTTCTTAGGTTCTCTAGGCCAAGTCCCATCTTCTCATTTTCTTTATATACTTCTAGTTCCCTCTGCAGAAATTTTCTACACACAGCTCCCCCACAGCCCTTTCTGGGCCTTTTCTAGATCTTAGTTTCAGTTCATTCATTCATTTACTTAAAGATATTTTTTGAGCACTATTCTAGGCATTGGACAAAAATCCCCGCCTAGCTGGTGTCTCCATGATAGTTGGAGGCAACAAACAAATTTAGCAATAAATGCAAACTGTATCTGATGGTAATATGTGCTAGGGAGAAGAATAAAAGATGAAAGGCTGGGGCAGGTGTGATTCCATATGAGGAGGTCAGAAAGGTCCCATAAAGGATAATAAATGAGCAAGACCTGGCAGGAGAGGGAGATAAAGTGCAAGCATATTTGTGGAAGAAGCAGTAAGTACAAAGGCCTTGAGTCTAGGTGGACCTGAGAGGGTTGAGGAAGAGCAAGAAGGTCAGTGAGAGGTAGAGAGGGGTGGGTGATGGTACAGAGATAGCAGGGTTCTGGGTAGTACAGGGCCTTAAGGCCACTGGAATACTTTGACTTTTCTTCTGCATGAGATGAGTAAATTAAGCAAAATGACCAAACTTCTATTTGGAAAGGACCACTTGGGTCGGCATATTGAGACTACATGGCCAAGGGACAAGTTCAGACAAAGACTAGTTAGGTTTTTCCAATAATACAGGTAAGAAATAAACTTAGCTGAGACCCGGATGATTGAGATTATAATGTGGTTAACAAATGATTGGGTTCTGAATAGGGTTGGAATGTAAAATCTATAGGATTTATACATGTGTTGGAAATGGAGGATAAGAGAAAGAAATAATTCAAAGATGATGCCAAGGCTTTGATCTGAACCTTGTGAAGGATGCATTTGCTGTTTACTAAGATGGGCAGGCTGAGGGAGGAAGTTTAGGGGATGAGGTTAGGAGATGAATTTGGTTTCAGATACGTTCAGTTACAGATGTTTGTTAGCCATATGGAGAGATCAGTGCACAGGTGAATTAGGAGTTCAGAGGAGAAGACATGGGTGGCTACAGGGACACTTCAATCTTTAGAAGACACAGATGTGAGAACAAAATGTTAGTTGCTCAGTCATGTCTGACTCTTTGTGACCCCAGTGACTATAGCCCACCAGGCTCCTCTGTCCTTGGAATTCTCCAGGCAAGAATACTGGTTGCCATTTCCTTTTCCAGGGGATCTTCCAGCCCTAGGAATTGAACCTGGGTCTCCTGAAACAGCTAAGGAAAAGGAAAAGAAGTCTGTTATGCAGAGGGGGAAGCCAAAAGAGAGTGTGGTGTTCTAAAGGCTAAATGAAGAGTGTTTCAAGAGGGAGGGACAGGTCAACTGTCAAATGTTGGTGATAAACCAAACAAGATGAGACTGAAAACTGACCGTTGAGCATAGCCAACTGGAGGTCATTTGCAGCCATGTCAATGGTATTTCCTTGGAGCAGCAACCTGAATGAACTTCTTCTTCCACTTCCATCTTGCACAAATGGTAAGCCTTTCAGTCAAGTCACGTCCATTTCATGATTCTGTAAATCCTAGAGGCCCATCTCTGCTGTCATTAACTAGCTCCTTGAGCTTGGGCAAAGCTGACGTTTTCTCCTCTGGATTTCAGTTTCTTATCTTTTAGCAAAGTGCGTGAGTTAATGGCCCTGCTGGCTCTATTAGCCCATTGTTCCATAACAGGCCTAGGCCAGGCTCCCTCATTTCCAGACTATGGTGTCACTTCAGTCCTTGCCTCTCCACAAATGTCTCTCACTGGCCTGAATTCTATCACCAGATTTCAACACTTTTTTGGGGGCGGAGGGGGTAAGAAATGAGGAAGCTTCTTTTTTTTTTAATTTTTATTTTAAATTGGACTATACTTGATTAACAATATTGTGATAGTTTCAGGTGTTCAGCAAAGTGATTTTGTTATACATTTTCTCTTTTAAGTTGTTACATAACATTAAGCAGAGTTCCCTGTGCTATACAGTAAGTCCTTACTGATTTGTCATTTTAAAGAAGCAGTGTGTACATGTTCATCCCAAATCCCTTAAGTATCCTTTTCCCCACTCTTTACCCCACTCTGTAACCATACATTCACTCTGTAAGTCTGTGAGTCTGTTTCTGTTTTGTAAATAAGTTCATTTATAAAATTTTTGTTAGATTCCACATATAAGCAATATCATGTAGTTGTTTTTCTCTATCTGACTTATTTCACTCAGTATGAAAATCTCTAGGTCCATCCATGTTGCTACATAAGGCATTATTTCATTTTTTTCATGGCTAATATTCCATTGTATATATATATATATACCACATCTTCTTTAACCATTCTTTTGTTGATGGACATTTAGGTCACCTCTATGTTTTGGCTATTGTAAATGGTGCTGCAATGAACACTGGGCTACATGTATCATTTTGGACCATGTTTTTCTCTGGATATTTAATTTTACCACTTTTGAATTCAATCTGAGCTCTACAAGATACACAAATGAGGAAGCAGCTACTATCAGCCACTTTTGCTGGAACACTTCCCTCATCCTTTCCTGATGACATTTTTAGATGAGAACTTGAGAAAGCATGAGAAGAGTGTGTGTTCAGGAAGTGTATTACTGCTGAAATAGGAAAGGGATTCCAAAAGGAACCGAAGCAGGAAATAGATGAACTCCCTGAAAATCTATGTATGGCAGGTCACGCTTTATTGACCTGAACAGTAAAGTTTCAGTAAAGGTTAATTTATGTCTCTAAGCAACTCTAGCTCCTAAGTGAAAGCCCAGTGATGTTGACTAAATTGTTTCTCCAACCTGTATTTTGATATCAATGAGAACAGCAGAGCTGCACTTAACCTGAAAATTGTGTGCTCCCTTTAAAGGCAGAGTGTCTCTGACTAGGGAAGACTTCTCTGACTAGGTAGAGCAGGGAAGATAATCCATTTCTGCCTTACATTTCTATCTTACAATGAGAGATCAAGCAAGTAGACCTACATTTGCAAATACATGGTTGGTCGATCAT
Organism: Madoqua kirkii; assembly: GCA_006408675.1. NCBI lineage: Eukaryota > Metazoa > Chordata > Mammalia > Artiodactyla > Bovidae > Madoqua > Madoqua kirkii. The sequence goes on from SJYC01009323.1 coordinate 7,179, forward strand.
GTCAGCCCCAGGAAATGCTATCCAAGCATCTTAGCAGAACAACAACAATAATTCCTTAAGTTTATTCAGGTTCTGACAAAAAATTTTAAATAGCCCTTGCTTGCCTCTGGCCATACCCTATAAGCTTGGTCATACGCGCTGTATGTATCAAGAAGGTCACAGAATCCACTCTTAGCATTGCCTTTGGCTGAGACTATGTATATACAACTAGGGTTAATTTAGTCCCGGTGGTGTTGACCTCCCTTTAATGAGCCTGCCAGCATCAACAATAAGGACTGGGCTGTGGGCAAATTTTCCAGTAGTGTATTGGCTTGTTCTGGGCCATGTCTGTCTACATGTACAATATCTATAACAAGATATTTGTAAGCCAGTGGTTAGGGTGGAGTCTATGTCCTCATCCCAAATCTATATCTGGTGAAGACTGAGTATAAATAAACAGATCAACAGGCAAGCAAATCACATTTCTGACCATTTCTTTTTCAGAGAGTGAAGTCAACCAGATCATCAATAGAATCCAGCCTGTAACTTCAGCTTCCTTAGCACAGACCCAAGGACAGGATAAATGATGTTTCTGGATAACCAGGGTGAGATAAGAAATTTGAGAATCACCATCTGCTGCTGTCAGATCTACCTTAAGTCAGGGAGCGGAAGCCTTGGCACAGGGCACATGTGGATGGGTTTTGGATGGGGTGAGCCTCTGCTGGTGTGTGTGTTCAAAGTCCTTGTGGGTGGTACACTTAATACAGTGCTTTTCTGTTCAGGAAAACTATATCCCTTCCAAAGCCCTGAATTATTAAAATCTTGAAGTTTCTCACATCTGTTGTGAACTCCTTATCACAATTTCTGGACACTATTGGGTGCCATTTTCTGGGTCTGAAGTTACGGGCATGCTTGAACTCTTCCACTGCCAAGCCAGGAGATCGTTTGTTATAACTGCAGCCAAAAGACCCAGGGAGCATGATTCTGAGACGAGTCAGCAGTCAGAGGGCAGGGAGCCGGCCGAGCTGTGGGGTGGTCTCAGCACTCAATATTCCAGTCTCTTGCCTGAGTGTAACCAGAGCCCCTCAGAGACAAACCAACCTGAGGTGCTTCAGCAGCTGTAAAATCCCTCTAATAGCCTATATTCTAAGTTCCTCTTGCGCAGACCACCACCATGTAAATGGAAACTGAGTTAGGTCCAAATAGGATGAACCAAACTTCTGTTCAAGCGAAAAAGTTGGCCCAGGACTGCACAGCTTTAAATGGACCATGAATAATGTTTTATTGCCTCAGCACTGGGGTGAACTCAGCCCCTACACTTAGCCTCACCTTTCACAGTGTTATTTTTAGAGATCTCATTACATCCCAGCTTAAACTAAAAATATGTTCCCCAGGAATAGCAGCACCTAGTCTGAATTGTGTGGAGTGACCCAAGGGCTCCTGGACTCTGATTACATATGATGTTTCATGCATGTGATATCTGCTTTAGGATCAAGGGGGGAATTGCTAAATTTCATTTTTCAAGAGCAGCAACAAGACTGGCTTTGAGGCTGTTGGACTCCATGGGCTTTTTCTAGGAGTTGTTTCCACCAACTTTAGTATCACATTTGGTATGATTTATATAAAATCACCAGTCCCAAGAAGCCCTGTTCATGAGAAATTCATCTCCACCATTCTCATCCAACCCCGACACATCCTTCCCTCCCCATGGTCCTGGAGCTTGGAAGGAAAGGTCATGCAGTAGAAGAACCTTGGGATCTGACAAATTGGCAGCTGCGTCTTAACTCTGTCCCTCTACCTCTGTAACTTCAGGCATGTTATTAATCTTCCTGAGCCTGATTCCTCACTGGAAAAAAACAGAACAGAAGTTGTATGGATACAGTGACATAATTTCCGTATTTAAAGCAGAACCCTAATAAATTATCACTTGTAAAAAATTTAACTTGCTTATATAGGTTGCTAAGACACAACTGAGTGACTTTACTTTCACTTTTCACTTTTGTGCTTTGGAGAAGGAAATGGCAACCCACTCCAGTGTTCTTGCCTGGAGAATCCCAGGGACGGAGGAGCCTGGTGGGCTGCCTTCTAGGGGGTCGCACAGAGTCGGAAACGACTGACATGACTTAGCAGCAGCAGCAGCAGCATACTAGTCAAAGCAGGAGGGACATTACTGAGCCCTGACTAAGGTCAGATCCTGACAAAGATGCATAGAGGGCAAGACGGCCCGGAGCAAGGCAACGTGGAACGTCACAACGGACTTGAGGTACCAGTCTGGACTGTGAGGCCACTAGCCAGGGAGTAGATAAAGCTGGGGGAAGAAAGCCTCCTGAATTCAAAATGTCCTTTGAAAGTTTCCTCTCTCTACTGGCCCACTTAAGGGTTAAGGTCATAGCCTGCCCCACATGGAACCCCCGTTTTGACTGCCAGTGCAACCTTGCATAAGTCTCTTGAATTTGTATGCCTTTGGTTTCCAAAGCTGTAAGATGGAGATTGATAACATCTGTTTCAGAACGTGCTTATGAGGATTATTTGAGGTACATAAGATGAGGCACATGCCTTTAGCACATTGTCAGAAAGGAATCGCTCAAGAGACACTGGCTGTTAAGGGTACTGTGAAAAGTACTTTCTCAGAAGAGGTACCAGTTTGAACAAAGAGAAGAAAGTGCAGGGCAATTAAAGGAGGATCTTGTGTTCTAGTTTGACTGACTCATAATGTACGTTAAGAGAGAAAGGCAGAAACTCAAGTGTTCTCAGAGTTGATCTTTGCATTCACCTGTGATGTCTTTCAGATTATTGTCAGTATACATTCCATCTTTCTGCCCAGTTAATGCATATTTGCATGGCAGGAAGTTCCACTGTAATCAATGAGAGAGCCTCACAGCTTTCTATTCTCAAGTGGAATCATTTGGAATCATTTTCCCTTCCTGTCTCCATATTCCTCTTTTTGCTGCAGTTCTTCAGGATCAGTGGGCAATTCTTGACCTTATGACAAAACTCACAGTTTCATGACATCAGTGTGATCACTCAGTCTGGTTAGCAAGAAAAGCATGTGAAATTCCTCTTTGCAGAGATATGGAGCCTTTGCAGAGGTCCCATCTCATTTGTGTAATCCCTCAAATCTCAATGACCAGCCTTAAGGGGGCTTGTTCATCTTGGGCCTGACAGCTTTGTTCTACAGCATGAGGGCAGAGACGGGGTGGAGGGATGCTAAGTGACAGGCCGACCACAGAAATCCTGAAGGGGGCCACACACTTTAAAAATTAGGTCACTGTGAATACTCTTTATATATGATCCACTGCCGTAAGGTACTCACTAATCCTAATCGTAGCATTATTGGGGATCTTGGCAGAGTATACACTGGTACCCAATACCAGGAGAATTTTATATTCCTTTTTTCCACAAAGTTCTTACCATATTTGCACACAGAAATGAGTCCCATATCATTGACTTTAGGAGGAAGAATAATTGTTTTGTACACCAAGGTGAGCAATTCTTTTGCACACTGGTGTGAATGACGAACAGAAAGTTGGAAAATGAGAGGAAGAGGAGACGTACTGGCCCCCTCTCCCAGAGGGCATGAGTGTTACCTTGCGTACATCAGACCCCCCTGACTGTTGCTTTCAGATCATAGTCTCCCTAACCCCCAGTATCTAGAAGCAGAGGACCTGAGCCCGAGCAAAGTCAGCAAAACTTTCTGGGAGTTGACTCTCGCTGGTGGGTCTCCTTAGACCCCAGGTTCTGCCCCAGGCCGCTCACCCTGAGGGGCAGTGAAGCTGGCCCCAGGACCACATCACACACCGACTCCTTGGCAATTCCAAGGCTCTCATGTCCCAGCATCTTGGGAGAGACCCAGAGCATCTGAGAAGGGCAGAGAGGGCCCCACACAGCAGCTGGACAGCAGAGGTGCCACAGGGCCCCTCTCCACCCTGAGGAGGCCCGCCTCCCGGGACCGAGCCTGCCTGGACAGCTGATCCTCTCTAATCCCCACTGGGAGGGCCAGCCTGGTCGCCTTTCATATAGCTATGACTTGCGTGTTCTTTACATCGCCTGCTTTATTTTCAAACCTGTCAACAGGTTTCTGAAAAGGTTGCACATATGAGCAGAGGTCTGGGCGGCTCAGAGATGCAGCCACAGGCAAGGTGGGGAGAGCAGCCCTCCAGACCTGGGAGACCCAGTCAGGAAACCATGTCAGGGCTTCCCGTTTTCTTGGATTTTCTCTAATCAAAGCAAAAATGAGGCAAACCTTTTGACACCGTGACCCCTTCCGGTCAGGCTAGAAATTGGCTATAAATTCGAGATGGACCACACACTTACTGAACTATATTTATCAAGTTTCTTAATAAAGCCAAAAGCTCAGGGGCCTCAGGGAGTAAACTTTTTTTCTTTTTTGACAGAGACAGAAGCCAGCAACAGTCGGTTTACTGCTGTTGTCCTGTTGCCAAGTGGGTGATTCGGTTAAAATAGGCACTGCCTCACATCTGTTTACAGGAACCCGCGGGGTTGCTATTTGCACAGGGGCCCAACTTGTCTGACCTTGGTTGTTGCTAAACCTTTTTTTTCCCCAAGACTGTTCCAAGGATCTAAAAGAAGACACACTGCCCTACCACCAGCAGTGCCATTTGCTGGCACGTCTCATCCCTCCCAGAACCATCACGTTGCTGTGACAAGTGCTGGAAGATCAGACTGAGGCCCCCTTTGAGGCTGGATGTCATGCTAATTCCTTTTTCTAAGCTGACTAGCTAATTAAACTAACAGTGGAGTTCAAAATCATAAAAATCAGAATATTTTAATAGGAGTGGATCCTGGGAGAGTACAGAGTACAACTCCCTCATTTTCAGCTGAAGAAAGAGAGGACTAAAGAGATTGTTGGAGGGAGCTGGGACGTGAAGGCAGAATTATGGTGCTCTTGCTAGTTTTTCATGCTCCCCAGGAAGTGTGGCATCTTGAGATATAGCCTGGATCAGACCAGGTTATAACTTCACACCTGACCATATGAATGTGTAACCTGACAGTGTGGGAGAGGAAAATCTTGGTGTCACCCATGAGGAGAGCAGCATTTTGGATCCTCATATCTGCAAGGTTCCTTTTGAAGCTTCCAGACTTTCTTTCACCCATAAACCACATGGAGAATTCAAAGTCTTTGATGGGCCCCAGAGGAAAGCTACAGAAAAAAAAAAAAGAAAACAGGATAGCCCAGGGATGATGAGTGATGTAATAATGTATGGGAAAAGGACCCTTTCTGTAAACCCTACAGCAGTCTTCAAATATTTGAGTGTCATAGGATGTTAAATTGGAAGTTTTAATTGAGATATCAAAATATAAGTATCAGATATAAAAATATCAACACGCCCACTCAATAACAATTTCATATTTCTATAACCCTCTCTGGAGAAGGCTGCATGTGAATACCACTCAAAATCTCAAAGGCTCTTAGAGAATTTGTCCCATGTCCCCCCAATAAATTAAGGGAATAAAGTCGATTAATACTTTATCCTCAGCCACCAACCCTTAAAATGTAAGGAATGGGGAGTAAAGGAGAGGTGAGAGCTCTAACTCTTGGAGTTTGCACGGCAAAATACCCTGAGTTTCCAAGGACAAAACACGGGCAATGTGATGGAGCTGGCATGGCGGTCTACAGAGAAGTCGGTAGAGGATTATCTGATTTCCAAGGGCTAATGACAATAGCTGGGATGGAGAGCACCAGCAGGGTGAGAGGGTCTGCAGGCAAAAGACCACCAGCGAGCGGAGAAGAGAAGGTATCAGCCTTCAACTTTTCCCAGGCTTGGAGAGCTCGGAGCCAGCTGCCTTTGGTTGGGCTGCCTTGGAGCAGGGCCTAATATAGGGATTCTTGTGGTTTATGGAGGGGGTGTGCTCAGGGGAAGGAGATAGGGAATCAGGATAGAACAGGGTGGGGGGAGGACAAAACAAGAATGAGGTCTCTGAGAGTAGCTCACTTCTGACTGGCCCCACAGGTTCTGCCGTCCTGTGGAAAAGGGACCAGACTTTCAACAGCAGGCCAGTCGATCGTTGGCTCCTGCTTGCCATGTGGGGGAAGAGGGACACTTGGGGAGGTTGGAGCATGTCTGGGTCATCACCCAGCAGATGTGGCTTGTATCCAGTCAATTACAAATTTTCCCCAAAGGGGGAAACTGTGGGCCGTTAGCAGCACCTGTGGATGCGGCTCTGGGAGAGCATGAGAAAGATTCACTCTGCCAGCTTCTGGCCCACCAGCTAAGAGCTTGTTAGTTCTCCCTCTGTGTCCTTCCCCCTCACAGCTGGCAATCCCCACCCCAGAGGTCAGGAACAGGGGATGAGAGATGAATGAGAAAGAGGGAGAGGAGGTGATCTTCTCCACACACACCACTCAGACACTATGCACACTACACACACACTACACATACGACACACACACTACACACACACCACACCACACCAACACACTATGTACCACATCCCCCCCCCACACACACACACACACTTTCTTTCCAAAAGGCAAAAGACCCTGTAATAGGGCCTCCCTAGAGGTGGGGGAGAAATCGTAACTTTGAGTGAAATTGAAAGTTTTGATTACTGCATAGAACTGAGCAAAATTTCATAGAAATAAAACATCCATATAGAAAAGGCTCCTATTAGAAGCCTACAGCTCAATGAGTTTTCACAGAACACACCTGTGTAACAATCCCCAAAATTGAGACACAAAAGCACCAGCCACCCAGTGGCTCCCTTTCGGTCACTTCCCTCCTGTGTCCATCACAAGGGACACACTACAGCATTCTTCCAACAACACGGACTCATTTAACCATGTTGATGAAACCTGGGATTCTGACCTAGCTGGAGCTTGAGGTTTATAACCAGTGTCATCAGTCTCCAACTGATCTCAAACATCCAGCTTCAATTCCCATTACCATAGGGTGAAGGAGGGTAGGTTTTCATAATAAAAATAGATAAGAACCAGATTTTTGTCTCCTTGATTATTGTGGGGAAAGAGGAGAAAGAAAAGCAGGATTTTTTTTTCTAGGTTTCTTCCCACCCCATTCCACCTACCCTCCCAGCTTCCCAAAGGAACACACAAAACAATCTGATTCCCTCACTCAGAGACCAGCCTGGGCCAGAAGGCATCCCCTCAGGACACGTGTGTGTGTCCTCGTGTGTACGTGGGGCATACAAGACATTGCTGAACTATGCAGGACTTGAGTTCTTAGGTCCCTGGATGGGCCCCTGGAAAGCAAGCCCAGCTTTTGTTGTTCCTCCCATATTTTTGTCAAGTCAGTTGTTTCCCTGAGAGAGCGAGGGATGTTAGGAAATCAAGTTGCTGCAAAAGGCCTTTGTTTGGGGGAATTTTCACCCAACGTGTTATTTTCTAATTGGTGCTATTTGCTGTGGTCCTCCTGCCTGACTGTCTGCCTTGAGACAAGATTATAATTATAAACAGAGGAGCAGCATTTCCATTGAAACTCATCATGTGGTTTCCCTGACTCATCCTAATGAACTATGCACCCCTCAAAGGGAAGGGACTTTTTTCCCCCTGAAGAAAGTACTATGGTAATGACCTTAGTTGACATCAGAATGACCAGATGCACTTGTTATTCAATTTTTTTAAATATTGTATTAAAAGGCAGAAGAGGTGATGCCAAACGGTGTTTGTCTATATGCTGTGGATATACCTGTGTACTTTACATGAGACCTTTATTTTTTTAATAATAACATTTTAAGTTAATTTATTCACTTTCATTTAGCTGTGCTGAGCCTTCACTGCTGCACACAGGCCTCTAACCGAGGTGTGTGGAGGCCAATTGCTTCAGGGTGTGGGCTCCTCATTGTGTTCACTTCTCCGTGGACTCTAAGGTGCTTGGGCTTCAGTAGTTGTGGCACACAGGCTTAGCTGCTCCACAGCATGTGGAATCTTCCTGGTCCAGGGATTGAACCCATGTCCCCTGCATTGGCAGGCAGATTCCTATCCACTGTACCACTGGAAAAGTCAAGACCTTTATTTTGTGAATTGTACCAGTATTGTATGGCCATGTGGCCTTACCAAAATGACTCAAATGTTTTCTTCAGAGGAGACTAATTTTTATGCCAATGAATATGACCACTGGACAAGTTAAGAAGAATAAAGAATGAATTAAATAAGAGGATCCTTGAAAATCTTGCTTTCATGATATGGGAAAGTGGCTGAAAAAGCTATGACTTGGGGAGGAAGCAGTTTACCGTGCACAGCTCAAGTGAAAGTGAAGGATCCCCAACGTTTGGGAAGGACCCCACAGCCTTTGGTTCTTATAGTATAACTCATGGGGGCCATTCATGACAAGGTGAGTTTCTACTTAAAGGCCCTGCTGGCTGCCTTCCATTCATTAAAGAGTCCACTGCATCCTGTTGTGGGGAGAGAAACACAGCTCCTACTTCTCATGCCCTGGTGACATTCTGAGAAGTCAGAGACTCCTGGAAGGTCAGACTGGGGAAGGACCTTGAGAGAGATGAACTTGGACACATTGCAGAGGGAAGCAGGGTGCTCTTCAAAGATGGCACCAAGACCATCATAAACCTGGATGAGCCAGGCTGATCAGTGGGGATCTTTCTAAAGATATTTGCTCTAGTGTCTGGTCCCAGACCTATTGAGCCAGATACTGGGGATGTGTGACTGAGACAGAGGACAGCAGGCCCCTGTGATTCCGATGTGTACTCATATTTGGAAATCAGTGATTCTCATGAAAAGCCTTTATTTCAGAGTTTAGGATAATAAGATTCAGGAAAATGAGTTCCTTGCTGGGGGTCACCAAATGGTTAGTGACAAGTGTGTCCATGTGGTGTGTTCAGTGTTCTTCCCACACTGTGTCCCAAACAATGGCTTGCCTTCTGGATGCTTCTCTTGCCTTGGTCTCTCACTTTCAAAAGGCTGCCAGCTCTGCCATGGGAACAGGAATTCGGCTTCTCTGAACCTCATTGTCCTCATCTATAAAAGAAGGATGTGTGTGTGTGTGCATGCGTGCACGCACGTGCATCACACCCAGTCACTCAGTCATGTCCAACTCGTTGCAACCCCAGGGACTGTAGTCTGCCAGGCTTCTCTGTCCATGGGATTTTCCATGCAAGAATACTGGAGTGGGTTGTCAGTTCAACTTCAGATCTTCCCAACCCAAGGACTGGACCCGCATCTCTCGCATCTCCTCCATTGGAAGATGGATTCTTTACCATTGCACCACCTAGAATACTGCTGCTGCTAAGTCACATCAGTCATGTCCAACTCTGTGCGACCCCATAGTCGGCAGCCCACCAGGCTCCCCCATCCCTGGGATTCTCCAGGCAAGAACACCGGAGTGGGTTGCCATTTCCTTCTCCAATGCATGAAAATGAAAAGTGAAAGTGAAGTCACTCAGTAGTGTGCAGCTCTTAGCGACCCCATGGATTGCAGCCTACCAGGCTCCTCTGTCCATGGGAGTTTCCAGGCAAGAGTACTGGAATACTACTCAGCCATAAAAAGAACAAAAATAATGACATTTTGCAGCAATGTGAATGGACCTAGAAGTTATCATATTAAGTGAATTCAGAGAGAGAAAAATACCATACGATATCACTAAAATGTAGAATCTAAAATACAACACAAAGTTAACTGTGAAACAGAAAGAGACTCACAGACACAGAGAATAGAGTTGTAGTTGCCAAAGTGGGGCAGATAGATGGATTAGGAGCTTGAGATTCGCAGATGCAAACTATTACATATAAAATGGATAAACAACAAGATCCTATTATATAGCACAGGGAACTATACTCAATATAAGAACTGCCAAATGAGGATATGATTAGGAAGAGCTTTGAAACTGTAAAAAGTAGAATACCTAGTAGGTATGACTCATTATTATTTATACTGTGAAACTAACTTGTTCAAACTAGATAGGAATCTAAGAAAGAGAAGAGAGAAAAAAAATCTGTGTATTAGTGGGCAAGAGCCTTTAAAATATTCAACCTTCTCAAAATGTGATGAAAGCAGGGCTTTTGGTGATTATTAAAAATAAGCTTTGGATGAGACAGGGCCTCGGACCCACTGAATTTGCCATTTAGGTGATCGTCATTTTCTTTTTCCCTCTCTCACACCTACCTTCAGACTACTTTGGTTTGCTGTGACATAGTTGAAAGTTTTCATGATGGTTGAAGCTTGCTATAATGGTACATCCACCCAAGACTTTCCCACTCATGCTGTGAACCCCCTGAAATGAAGACCACTTTCTCAATTCTTGAGAAAACTACCAGCCCCTCACATATTGAATAGCATTCCATGAGAGATTGATAATAGGTGATCCTAGAAACATAGAAATGGAAGAAACTTCAGAGGTCCATTCATTAAACCATTGAACAGTATTTATTGAGCACCCATGATACACCAGTCACTGCTCTACACTCTAGGGTTATAAGCAGTGAGCAAAAATAGTCATCCTTGCCCTCTAATGCTCAGTTTCTATTAGGTAAGAGTAAATCTATAAATAAGCATCTTACTCAGTTCAGGCTGCTATAACGAAATGCCACAGACCAGATGGCTTCAACAACAGATACTGAATTCTCACAGCTCTGGAGGCCGGAAGTCCAAGATCAAAGTGCCTCAGACATGGTTCCTGCTGAGAGCTCTTTCCTGGCTTGTTTTGTCCTCACATGGCCTCTGCTTGGTCAGAGGGTGTGGGGAGGGGTGGGTGGAAGAACAATGAGGGGCAAGGAAGAGAGGGAAGGGAAAGTGAGGAGGGAGGAGGAAAGAGAGAGAAGAAGTAAGAGGAAAAGGGGAGGCTGTTAAAGACACCCACTTTGGTCTCTCTTCTTCTTCTTATATGGGCACTAATCCCTACAGGAGGGCCCCACCCTCATGACCTCATGAGGGTGTCCGACTAAACACATGTGTCTGTGTTTTAGTCACTCAGTGTGTCCGACTCTTGCAGTCCCATGGACTGTAACCCTCCAGGCTCCTCTGTCCACGAAATTCTCCAGACAAGAACACTGGAGCGGGTAGCCATTCTCTTCTGCAGGTGATCTTCCTGATCCAGCAGTGCAAACTGGGTCTTCTGCATTGCAGGCAGATTCTTTACCATCTGAGCCACCAGGGGAGCCCCCATCTAAACCTGCTGCTGCTGCTACTAAGTCACTTCAGGTGTGTCCGACTCTGTGTGACCCCATAGACGGCAGCCTACCAGGCTCCTCGGTCCATGGGATTTCCCAGGCAAGAGTACCAGAGTGGGATGCCATTGCCTTTTACGCATCTAAACCTAAATATCTCCAAATAGCCACCTCCAAGTACATCACATTGGGGATTAGGGCTTCAACATATAAATTTGGGGGCAATAAGAATATTCAGCCCCAAACAGTAAGTAAACAAACAAGTCCATACTTAAGTGAGGTGTCAGTAATGCTAAGTGCTGTGAAGTAAAGTGCACCAGGTCGGGGGTCAGAGAGTGGGAGAAGGGCAGTACACTCAGGGAACCTCCGAGGAGGGAACATTTGAGTGGAATCTGAGGAGTGACTCACGTGTGGGGTGAGGAGAAAGGCCCACTGCAATTTCACAGGCCCAGGTGAAGGGCAGGAGTTGGAGTCAATTCTTCAAACCAGAGAATGTCCCTGGGGGATTCTGATGCAGGAGGTGTCCCAGGTCTGACTCACAGTTAACAGTATTCCTTTAGCCTTTGGCCAAAAAAGTATGGTAGAGAAGCAGTGTGGAAGCAGAAAATCAGTCAGGAAACTAAGAGGGTGACAGGTTATGGTGGCTTGGATGTGGGCAGAGACCGTGGGGATGACACACTCAGATACAGTCACTTGCAGTTTGAAGGAAGCACTGAGTTAATCTGCAGAGAGCCTCCAGTGACGCTCACCTGTGTTCCTGAAACCTGGGCCTCCTAGGAAGAGCTGGAGGCTGCGAAGGAGGCAGGCAGGGGAGTTAAGCATCTCCAGCACCCCCTGCTGGTTCCCACCGCAACTGCTGAGCTTTACCTGTTTAACACGTGTCAGTTCAGTTCAGTGCACTCGCTCAGTTCCCCCGACTCTTCGCGACCCCCTGGACTGTAGCACACCAGGCTTCCCGGTCCATCACCAACTCCTGGAGCTTGCTCAGACTCTTGTCCATCAAGTCGGTGATGCCATCCAACCATCTCATCCTTTGTCATCCCCTTTTCCTCCCACCTTCAATCTTTCTCAAGCATCAGGGTCTTTTCAAATGAGTCAGTTCTTCGCATCAGGCGGCGAAAGTATTAGACTTCCAGCTTCAGCATCAGTCCTTCCAATGAATATTCAGAACTGATTTGCTTTAGGATGGACTAGTTTGCTCTCCTTGCAGGCCAAGGGACTCTCAAGAGTCTTCTCCAACACCACAGTGCAAAAGCATCCATTCTTTGGCAATGAGCTTTCTTTGTAGTTCAACTCTCACATCCATACATGACAAATGGGGGAGTGGTCAATTGAAACTATCCCCTTCTCCTGTATCACAACATCATTTGCAGTAATAATCATGAATGAAAAGAACACCAATTACGGCGAGAAAAGAAATACAGTGTAAATTTGCTTTCATTAAATTTCATATGCCTATATAACCATATCATTAAACACAAAAATAAATGAAAAACATGAGAGAAAATAAATATTATGGTACAAAAAGTGGAGAAAAGAGCAATTGTTTATTCAATAGCTTGATACTTACCTAACAGTTTTGAAATGTGATTCTCTGGTTATAGTGTTATAATAATATTTTATCTAAATGACTCCCCATTAACTAATAAGCAATCTGTAATAAAACTGAAGTGTCTGCGAAGGGCGCAGTTTAGACAACTATGAAATCATAATGCTGATGAATGTTTTTTCCCTGCTTCGTTCTTCAGTTTTAACTCGGTTTTGACTTTGGTTTTAACAGAAGAACTATCCCGAAAAAAATTTACAACAGCGGTACATTAATTTCAGTAAAACAACTAACAGTTGTTTTAGAAAAGAATACATTTAAATCTTACAGATATTATTCCATTTTAGAAGACTATTTCATGTCTGAACTAAATCTATATTTCTATAAACACAAAGAAATAAACACATTTATACATATTATACTTTTATAGTTTATACTGTTTCATCATTTTAAATAAGTAAGTACAAACTCCAAGTGATTACAAAAAAAGAATCAAAGCAATTTTTATTCCTTTTTCCTTCTCTATGCTCACTCTGCTGTCATTGTTTAGTTTGAAATTTCTGTTTAAAAGCAGGAAAATGCAGACATCTCATGGGACTGGTGACACAAAATGCGTCCAGAGCCCTCAAATGATGTCAAACAATGACCAGTTCACCCTCCAAACAGTCAGCTGAGTCTCCACTTGTGAGCAGTGAGTGTATAACCATGAGCATTTAGAATAAACTACCATGTAAATTACAGTGTTTATAACAGGGTAATTAATGAGCTATCCTATTTAAGTTTACATATTATGAAAACTCACCAGCAACTGCAAAGTTTCTTGAAACTTAGATCAACAAAACACTTTTTTGGTGAAGGAGTGTTTTATCACTGACTGGTAAAAAAAAATAATTTTAGTTGGTTTTATTGGAGTTTTATATTTTCTACAGACGATGCATCATCTTATTGCCTGAATCTAAGGTGCAAGTCTCCCATTGTTTGTTTAGCCCTGAATATGCCACCTGTGCCAATAAGGTTGCATTTGGGCTTCCCCAGGCGTGGAGGGTCAGGAAACATCCACGAATCCTGGTACCCTCATTGTCCAGGTGTGGAAGCTGAGGTCAGGTGGGCACGGGTGATTTCTGCAGGTAAGAGACACAGGTAAAGCGGAAGGAAATGAGAGGGAGGGTCTCCAGACTTCTCTTGTCAGGCTGTAAGCTAAAGAGGCTCACAGGGACACGATTTGAAGTGCAGCACATCCTGCTCAAGTGAACAGGGCATCTCAGAAGGTCCCCTGGAGCCAGGCAATGATGAAGGGAGGATGTGGGCATGGAGGGATGTCAGTGGACAAGTGGGCAACACAGCTCCCAGCTGAAAGCAGGTGGGACCTGGGCTCTGGCCAGAAGTTGCCATGCAGGAACCCAGGCAAGCAAAGCCAAGCCTCCTTTGCCTAGAGAGGCCAGAGAATGCCTTCAGCCCCTTGGGCACAAAATCTTTTTTAAAAAAAATGTTTGTCTTATGATTAATTGGAGGATAATTACTCTACAATATTGTGATGGCTTCGGCCACATATCAGCATAAGTCAGCCATAGCTATACATACGCTGCCCCCTCCTAAGCCCCCGTCCCCATCCCACCTTTAGTGTTCTTTTGGCCACATCACAAGGCACGTGAGATCTTAGTTCCCCAACAAGGAAGAACTTAGTTTGTTGTAGCCACACACTCTGGGAAACAAACTCACTCAGAAGGACAATGCAGATAGCGGAGTGCAGTTCATTACACCGGCGGGCCCAAGGCAGAGTCTCCTCTTAGCCGAGGATCCCCCAACCGACTTTTATGAAAACCTTTTATACCTTAAGTGTACTGCTCAAGCCCACATCCCCAGATTCCTTAAACCTAGCCTGGGAAATGTTAAAGGGAGATACAATCAGGTTACAGCCATGATTCATAATCAGAAGGGCCAGCCGGTTATACACTGTAGCCTACACCCATGGGTGCCATAAAGATTACAAAAGTGATTGACTACATAGGGGATTATTACATTCTTTTTGGCGACGGGAAAGCTTGGTATGAAATTTGGTGTTTATCAGTCCAGGAGGCCAGTTCAGCCGTAAGTGTGTTATCCCCAAGGCTACCAGGCACGATCCAAAGCTCACTGAAGGTGCAAGATGGAATTTCCTTCTTTTTCAAGGTGGAGTCAGCTTGGCCTGTTCCTTTCCTCCCTCAAGTTCACCCCCTGCACTGGAAAGGAGGAGTCCTAACCACTGGGATGCCAGGGAGGTCCCTGAAATCTCTCACAATTTATATTTTGGCAACTAATCCAAATTACTTAAAGGAAAATAAAAAGGAAGGAAGGAAGAAAGAGAGGAAGGATGGGAGGGAGGAAGCACAGAAGGGAAACAAGGAACCAAGGAGAAGAGGAAGGGAAGAGAGAGAAAGCCAGACTCTGAGAAAGCCACCTCTCCCTCAGGGCTGGCCAGCTACTGCCCGCTCTTGGCCTCTGTGTTGTTGCTTTGGCAAACAGAGCTTCATCCTCAGCACCCATGCTAAAGAGTTCCAGATTGGCGCTTTCTCTTAGAGGTAGTTATATTAGCCTTTACTTTCTGTGAAACCCCTTGGTAGTGGAGGGGTAAGGCCTCTGTCTCCCACTGCTGCTAATATTTGGAGCCCCTGGACTTCCCTGGTGGCTCAGACAGTAAAGCATCTGCAATCTGAGAGACCCAGGTTCGATCCCTGGGTCAGGAAGACCCCCCCGGAGAAGGAAATGGCAGCCCACTCCAGTACTCTTTCCTGGACAATTCCGTGGACAGAGGAGCCTGGTGGGCTACAGTCCATGGGGTCGCAGAGTCGGACACGACTGAGCGACTTCACTTCACTTTAGGCCAGGGGTCCCCAGCCCCCAGGCCACAGACCATGGCAGTCTGTTAGCAGCTGTGCTGCACAGCAGGACGTGAGCAGAGGGCAAGCAAGTGAAGCTTCATCTGCATTTTCAGCCGCTCCTCATTACCTCCTGAGCTCAGGAAAGCAAGCTCAAGGCTCCCACTGATTCTGCATTATGATGAGCTATATAATTATTTCATTATATATCACAATGTAATAATAATAAAGTGTACAATAAATGTAATGTGCTTGAGTCATCCCGAAACCATCCCCTCCACCCCTGGCCTGAGAAAAAATTTTCTTCCAGGAAACCAGGCCTAGTGCCAAAAAGGTTAGGGCTTTAGGTCAATGCTGGCCCTTTGGCTCCACATGTAGGAACAAGACGGGCCCCCTTCCTGTCCAGGGAGAGGTTTGTCATCCTGGGGAGCACTGTGCTTTCTGCCCCTGCTCCTGCCCTCTACCCCCGCTGCAGATGGAGCTCACATCACAGCCTGGCCAGGGAGCTAAGAGGCCAGGTTCAAGGGGCCACTGTGGGCTGCCAAAAGAAATTTCCCTTCCTTAACTGGTCAGGAGCAGACAAGCGGCACACAGCTCCTGTAACATTTTCACCATGTGCGATTTTGAAAGAACCCTGTTCCACAGAGAAAACCTTTCAAAGACTTTTCTTTGTAAACAGACCTGATGATAAAGACATGCTAAGTCCTAGAGCCCAGAGGCTGTCAAGGGTTTTTTTACATAATACCAATTTCGTCTTATCTCCTGGGCACTGTGAACTTGAACATAAGCTAAAGCTAAGTGCTAAATTTATTAGACATATGTCAGCATCTGTCTGTCACAAATGGGAGAAACTCCCTACCAACTGAGCCACTGTCTGGTAGAAAGATTGAAAATCAACTGGAACATTTTCTGAGAATATTTTTTAAAAAAATAGCTTGGGTTACACAGGTTTTGGTTTCTCTGCTTTTACCCAGCAGAAGAAAAATGCAGAAGCATAGCTATTGATCATCTAAAATTTGTTTTAAAAAATACACACACACACACACACACACACAAAGAAAAAGGCCAGGTGAATAAATATCCAAATGTTTTGCAATAGTTATCTTCAAGTGATGGAATAAAGCATAATTTATTTTTCTTTTTGTACGATTCAATTTTGTATAACTCAGAAGTGCTGTGATGAATATTTATCATTTTGGTCATAAGAAAAAAATCAAGTTTGCCAAGATTGCTATAACAGAATACTACAAACTAGATGATTTAAAATAGCAGAAATATATTCTTTCACAGTCCTGGAAGCCATGTTTCAAACCAAGGTATTAATGAGATTGGTTCCTCCTGGAGCATCTGAGCCATTCTGTGTCTCTCTCCCAGCTACTGCTGGTTGCTGGCAATCCGTGCTGCTTTTTGACATATAGAGACGTCACTCCACTCTCTGACTCTGCCGGCACAGGGCATTCTCCCTGTGTGCACATCTGTGTCTTCACATGCCCTTCCTATGAGTGAACCAATCTTTGGGTTTAGGGCCCACCTTCATCTACTCTAATCTAAATTCATCTGCAAAGATCTATTTGAACTCTGGGGTTCTGGGTGGACATCAATTTTAGGGGGACACTATTCAACCCAGTATACATAGCAACAAAATGGATTAATCCCCCCTGAAGAGACTCAGGTCCCCATTGACCCTTGGGCATGGATGCAAGCTCAGTCATGTCCAATTCTGTGCAACCCCATGGATGGACTGTAGCCCGTCAAGCTCTTCTGTCCGTGGGATTCTCCAGGCAAGAATACTGGAGTGGATCGCCATTTCCTTCTCCAGGAGATCTTTCCAACCCAAGGATCAAACCCACACCTCCTTCATCTCCTGCATCGGCAGGAGGATTCTTTACCCACTACCATCACCTGGGAAGTCATTCTCCACCACTGACCCCATTAAGATTTAATTCTTGAGAAGTGGGGCTTTGGCTACGCAAATTGCACAGCCTCCTTCTCACTTAGTCTCTGGGCTGAGAAGTAGGGCAT
Source organism: Madoqua kirkii (assembly GCA_006408675.1). Classification (NCBI taxonomy): domain Eukaryota; kingdom Metazoa; phylum Chordata; class Mammalia; order Artiodactyla; family Bovidae; genus Madoqua; species Madoqua kirkii. The sequence goes on from SJYC01009323.1 coordinate 24,675, forward strand.
AGCCAGAGCAAAAGATGTCACTCACAACACAGTCCAGCAGGACAAATCTGGCCCAGTCCCACCTCGGGGCCACTGAGCCCTGACAGAGCAGCTAGTGATGGTGAGACACCTGGCAATCACATGTGCCCCCATTGCATCTCACTCAGATGATGCAGTATAGTGTCGTGTGTATAGGTGTCATTGGGCTTCCCAAGTGGCACAGTGGTAAAGAATCCTCCTGCAGTGCAGGAAATGTGGGTTCAACCCCTGGATTGGGAAGATCCCCTGGAGAAGGAAAAGTCAGCACACTCCAGTATTCTTGCCTGGAAAATCCCGTGGACAGAGAAGCCTGGCAGGCTACAGTCCATGGGGTCACAAAAATGTCAGACCCAACTGAGCATTCATAGGCATGTAGATGTCATGAAGGATTAGTAAATTGCAAACCTGTTTTAAAGTATTACTATCAATATATATTTTCTTCATCAGTGGGTCTTAAAAGTATAACTACTGTTATATATGAGTCTGTGAAATATCTAAGGACAAAAAATATTCTTTGTACTCCAAAAGGTTTAGAATCACCATCCTACACTTTTTTTCTATAGCAAGCAAAGAGAAGTTATTGCCATAGTGTATTATATATTATGTAATGAGTACTGTGCACAACAGTTATTTTTCCAGTCTTTGAAATAAAACCATGAGGCAATCATCTCATTTTTCAGATGAGGAAACTGAGGCTGAGAGAGGCTAGACAGTTACATAGAGGTTGAAACTACCTAACTAGGCAAGGGTAGAGGTGAGATTTGAACTTGAAGGTAAATGTTTCTAAGGCTATGAGTGGTGTAAATCTTTCAGGGGCTCTGTTGATATGAGTCATTAGTACTCTTTTTAGCTCTGGATGAAACATCAGAAACCTACATCCTAGAGCCATGTTGCCATGGTTCCAAACAGAGTAACTCTCCCTGAGAGATACATTAGGGGTAGTCTCCCTCTAATAGCTTCAGTAAACACATTCCTTTTTAATGATCCGACACACAGAGAACAAGTCCACTGTACCTCTTTGTGCCCAGGCCTCAGTGAGGCATTCCTGCAGAGCTAAGGAACAGGGAAAGATCAGCTTTTGATAAAGAACCAACACATTAATATTTTCTCGTTAGAGACAAAAGGAATAGGATTTGCTTGGATTTCCATCATCTCTACTCAGATCTGTCAGCTCAATTACAGTAACTATGGCTTGATGTCCTTATGCTCTGTGATCCTTTCCGCCAGCTCCTGCCCCTGAACTTGACCCATTTTTCTCATTTACATCTTTTCTGTCTCAATTTTTATTTTAATTCATTATTTACTCTTGTGTTGGCCTTTTTTCTGGAAATCCACCCTTTCTCCAAAATTTTTTTCATTAGTGTGGCTCTTGCACAGGAAATGGAAGGGGATCCAGGGTGGAGTTAGCAGCCTGTTCCAGCTGCTCCTGCCAGCTCTGGCTCCTTTACCATGGTCTCTCCAACTGGCCAAATTTCTGCTGACTCCTTGCCTTACACAGTGCTCCCATCTTGAAGATTCCTCTGACCCAAGCCCTGTCTTAGATCTCTGTCTTCGAGTGAGTTAATTAACTAGGCAAAAAAATTTAATTGCCAAATGAGTTTATGACTATCCCCCTCAGCTAATCTTAATCTAAAAAAGAAGAACTAGTAGTTTCAACAAAGGTTCAAGATTTATCTAAAACTACATTTAATTTATGTAAGGAAAAGTAGAGTCAGACTACCAATTTTGTCAACTTAACAATGCAAAGCTGAGGGCTGAAGCCCACTCAGTTTATGCTTTCTCAAACCTAAAGCCAGACCCCAAAACACTTGTTAATATACACTTTGGATCCTTGATTCAGTCAAAATGAAGATATTGGGACTTCCCAGGTGGGACAATGGTTAAGAACCCACCTTGCCATCCAGGAAACACAAGTTCAATCCCTGATCAGGGAACTAAGATCCCACATGTCCCAGAGTAACTAAGCCCATACACTTCAACTACTGAGTTCACACACCACAACTAGAGAGTCCTTGCACCACAACAAAGACCCTGCATGACTCAAGGAAGGTCCCATGTGTCGCAACTAAGACCCAACACAGCCAAATAAAATTGGGTTTTTTTAATGTTCTAAAATGCAAGACCATATAAAGCTGTAGAAGACCTTAAGACCCTGACTCCAGTCCCAATTCAGTGACAAGTATATTGCCCACAGGTGTATTCCAATTTGACTACAACTATATTCCCTGTGTGCCACGTGCTCAGACATTTTATTTTAATTAATCTTCCAGCCCAGAACCATCTGGAGTGGAAACAAGCTAACAGCTTCTGCTCTGCTCCAGGCCTGTGACCTTCTGTCCCAGAACCAGACAGAAGAGGAGTTGGTGACATCTAAGAAAACACCCAAGACAGTCCACCATGTTGACTGATAGCTTGGCCTCCCTTGTTCATCAAAACCTGGCCTGACAAGGTTAGGATGGCCTGGCATTGAAAGAAGCTCCTCAGAAGACCACTTGCTATGCATAGAGGTCAAGGAGAGTAACAAGGCTCCCTGGGCACCAGAGTAGACACACTGCACCAACCTGAACAGGTTTGCACTGTGCCTGGAACCATCAGATGAGATAAAGGCACTGCAGCATGGGAATTAGGAAACATAAAGTCTGTCTGTATCTAATGGGGCTCTAAACCAACCCAGGGCAGCCATCCACGTGGTCCCTATTTTCATGGACATTATTCTCACCAACTGGTTCTATCAGTGTTTACCCTTCCTAAGAAGGAATACTGTCATTGGCTCTCCTGCACCCAATAAGAACATGCAAGACAGTTACAAAGTCCCTCGTATTTATCCCCTAGGGTCACTGAGGTCCTTAGCTCACTGTATTAGACAGAAACACTTGCACACAAGTCTGAAGTTGCATACCACTGATTTGCATGGACATGGCAAAACTTTGCAATATGTTATCTTGCTACTCTCTGACTCAAAATTCACTGCTTTACAGGGCAAGATTTACAGTACTATTAGAAAGTTACAATGCTTCACTGTGTGTCATCATTTCTGTGAAAATATAGGAAATGGAAGCAAACAGCTGTTGAAATAGATTTTGCAAGATGTATGAACATGGAAATACATTTAATTTTGTATCATTTGGTTGTCTAACTCAGGGGAAATAAGAAAATTCATTAGATTATTTTCCTAAGAAAATGTATTTGTTCTTGATCCCAGAATTAACAGAAACTTTTGCAATAATTTAACCAGAGTTTCTAACCCCGGACTCTGGGGATGCTTGAAATTATATACATGTGTGTATGTGATTTGTTAAAGGGAGAGAAGCCGTGTATTTGACCAGAATCTGAAGGGGTTTACCACTGATCTAGTGTTCCATGCCTTGAGTTTATGGATGAAAACACTGACACACAGAAAGTGAATTTACAATAGAATGTGGCAGAGTTTTGACTAAACTCTGGTATCTTACTTTCTATGCATCACTGTTTTTAGGAAGAGTTTGAGATCTCTGTGAAAGGTTAACCACACTTCTGTATCTGACACTGTCCAGTAAGAATCCAGATAAACCTGCCTCAGTCTGGGGGCATAGAAAGACCCAGAGAAAACAGGTCTGCTTAACAGAAATGGGCTGAACCATGCAACCAAATTATTCATTATGTAAGACTTTAAGTCTAATTTCTCAGTCTCTTAACACTTGGGAAATTCTTCAAAGAGGCCAGAAAATTGGCAGAGCATCATTTATCCTCATGGGCATTTTTATTAAATTAAAAGTGGATGCATATTCACACACTGAAACCAGCAAAAGAAAGCTTCACCGTACTCTTTTGGCTGTCTGTGAAAAGTTTGCTTTCAATTTCCTGGATCCATGGTGAATTGTCCCACCTCCCTTCAGCATCTGTTACAGCTTCTAAAGGCATCAGGCACAAAAAGCAAGGGCAATTACTACACCATCACCCAGAGCATAAATAAACAGTAACAAATGATCCAGCATTCTTAAGTTGTTGATCTTGGCCCTTGTCTAGAACACATGGAGTCAAACTTGTTTTTCTTCCTTTATTAAATCATTGCACATAAACCATTTGTGAATTAAGTCAGGAGCATGAGTCTTCATTCACACCTGCCAGCCTGCACCATTCCCAAGTTCTCAGGGTGGGAGGATCTCCATGGATCCTCTTTCCAGTGCTCTCCTTTCAGCCAGGCTAACCTCTGAATGTATGTATCACATCAGACTACTAAAAATCTATGATAATAATGATTTTTAAAAATTACTAACATTCATTGCACCAAGCTACATGTCAAGAAATGTACTGAGCACATTCATAAAAATTTCAGTGAACCCTAACAGTTTGAGAGAGGTGACTTTTTTATTCCCATTTTACATGGGAGAAAATAGAAATTTAGAAATTCAGAGATCCTAAGCTTGCAGTTGCAGAGCTGGAATCTGAGCCAAACTTCAGAGGGACATCTCTTTCTCATCCTGCTGCTTTGCAACACAAGTAACATGAAATCCTAGGCTAGTAGTTTTCCTCAGATATGGTCTTGGCTGCTAATGGTTTTCTAATTGAAAGAAAAGACAATGATACATTATCAATTAGCAGAATATATAAGAATGTAGCCATGAACTTCCAGGAAACTTTAGTTGTTACAAGTCCACATTTAAAGGTCACAAATTTGGACTTCCCTGGTGGTCCAATAGTTAAGAATCTACACTTCCAGTGCAGGGGTGCAAGTCCAATCCCTGGTCAAGGGAATAAAGATCCAACACACCCCATAGCAGAGCCAAAAAAAATTTTTTAATAAATATATGAAATTAAATAAAGGCCACAATTTACTGAGCATTTACTATGTGTCTAATACAACCACTGTGCTAGGTATTTTTTTCATTCATGCACTGTCTCCAACACTTTACTTCAAGATGAGTTCACATTTTAGATGAAAGGAAACAGAAGCATATACAGGCTAAGTGACTTGCCCAAAGCCATCTAACTAGTGATGTGGGTCAGAATTTGAACCCAAGCTAGTTTCCACACTTCTCATTCTATCTATCTATGACTCATATACACTTATGAGGCCTGTTGTTTTGTGTACATGATGTAAGAAGTACTAATGCCCACCAGCCTCCTTTAGTAGAGTGCAAGGCACTTCATCCCCTTCATGGGCAGCATACCTGTGTGGAGCTAGAGAGGATGTGGAAAGACAGACAGTACCAACGTTTTTCTCTTTAAGGTAGTTGGTTATGGTACCAAACCTAGCTACCCAGCATGCTCTGGGGGAAACCCCAGTCTTAAAATGGTATGTGTAATTCAAATGAACCAACCTGTAGAAAACCCACTTTTTCAAGAACACAGTGTTGCCAATTATAAAGAACCATGGAAGAGTGAAAAGAACATGGATTCTGAAGCCACACAGACTGTGTAAGTCACAACTGCTGGTAAATGCTTTATAACCAGCTCTATAGTGGTGGGGGGAAGCTCCAGTTTAGAGCATTTGTCCATTTCCATGGTACAAACACTCACAGGATGGGTCATTTCAAGGTATCAAAATGAAGTCCTTGAACACACAGCTGGTATAAGACAACAGTAATTGACCCTCAAGAGCTGATTCAGTCAGCTCTAGCACACCTCTGTCAGGGGACCTTATTCTCACCCCAGTTCATAACTTCCCAGTGTAAGATTTGAGGCAAGCCACCTAGCCTTTCTGAGGATTAATTTCCACTTCTATAAAGTAGGGGAGATAATGCTATTAGTACTAGAAATGATGGTGTGACTCAAGGGCTATAATCAACAGGACAAGATCATCTGTCCCCATTTCTGAGGGCAGTTGCTCATACAAAGCATCTGACACATGGAAGCCAAGGAATACTTTATTGGAAGTGAAACCTCTGCCTCTCAGCTCAGTTAGGATCGATCTGATCAGATGAGTACTCTCATGCAGTCAAGGTCTGTGTCCTGTCCTATCCTGTCCTCCTTGCCTAGGCCAAAAGCCACATCCCAGGATCTGCTCACCCTCATCACTGTGGTTTAGTCACTCAGTTGTGTCTGATTCTGTGACTTCATGTACCATAGCCTGTCAGGATCCTCTGTCCATGGGATTTTCCAGGCAAGAATACTAGAGTGGGTTGCCATTTCCTTCTCCAACCCACCGCTACCAATCCCATGAAGGAGAGAGACTAAACAGAGGTGAATGACCCCCAGAGGCTTGCCCTGTGGTAAACAAGGCATAGGCCAGACCAATGGCATGAGTTCAAGAGAGAAGCAAGAACAAAGCAAGATAAACTGGCTTCCTCACTCGTCCTCTTGCCCTTGCTGCCACCCAGAAGGCGATGCAGAGGAGGAGCATCACATTTAATAACATTAAATGTGCAGTGACTCCTTGCACAGCACCCTGGCCTGCTCAGCCCCTAATGCATGAGATCAGCACATGGGGGAGTGATGTCCCATTCTACCTGGGCACTTGTGCTGTGTGGCTGCTGCGAAGATAAAGTGACATTAAGCAAAGAATCAGATTTTGACCCAAGTTGTGCTGCCCAGTTTTATCATCTGGCTTTCCTTTACCTGAAAAACTCTAGGTGAATTCTCACTGTTCAAAAAAAAAAAAAAAAAAAAAAGGAAGGAAAAAGCTAAATCTACTTGTGATTACCTGCTACTCCTCTACTTCCAGCCCAATACCACATAATGAGGCTGATTTCTTACCTTGAAGAATATTCAAAAGGATGCGTTTACTGTGTGCTCAGAAGATAGATGTAAAAATTCATTGAACATGGGCAGTAACAAGCCACTTCCCTCCAGATCTGAGTTTCAATGTTTTGGTTCTTACGTGGTTGTATAAAAGTCAGTTCCATTACTTTGTAGTAATGACTTTTATTTTTCACTGTGAGTCACAATAGTTCAAAGCAAATGAACTGCATTACATCAGACATGCTAAATGACCTTCATTCTCTGTAAGCCAATGAGGAGTAAGAGGTTTCCCACTTTGATTTTGCCTTTAACCTTATCCTCCAGCACCTGCATTCCTTAAGCCTTTGATTTCCCTGTCGTGGCTTCCACAATGCAAATGTGCCCAAAGATCCATCCCTTGGAAAGGAGTGTTCTGGATTTGCATATGTTAAGCTCTAATTCACTGAGGACTAGAAAGTACCAAGTCCCAGTCCTGTTCAGTGGAGCTTTAAGGGTATGGTGTATTGAGACACAAATGCAGAATCTGACTGACCTTCTTCCATGTTTCTTAACTTTTCATGGCTTTCATTTCCACCAAGTGTGACAAGAGGGAAAAGACAATCTGTCTGCCTAAAATACATCTGTTAGGTAGCTAGAACAGAGAAAGGAGTCCAAAATGGCAGTGACTAAAAGACAGAAAATGAAAGAGAAAAGCTCAAAATAAGAGAACAAAGGGAAAAGTCTGCGGACCTGAGTGAGAACCTCAGGTGAAGCAAACACGCCCCTTTCCTGGTTAGCCCTAATTTGCATAGGGCAGACTCAGGGGATAGGAGACAAAACACATAAAAAGAGGGAGCCAGAACAAACTGAGACTTCTCCTGTGGGATTGGCCTCCTTAATACCTCAGGAATGGACTTTCTTTACTGAATAAAACTCCGAGCTGCAACAGAGCTGTAACACTGTTCCACCATTTTAAATCTGTTTCAGTGAGACAGAATCAAGGAAATTACACACTCTCTTGGCATATCCAAAATATCTAAGCAAGAAACCTAAAGAGAATATATCTCCCTTTTGGTATTGTTGTTTAACTACTAAGTCATGTCTGATTCTTCAGTGACCCCAGGGACTGTAGCCCAACAGGCTCCCCTGTCCATGGGACTTCCTAGGGAAGAATGCTGGAGTGGGTTGCCATTTCCTAATCCAGGGAATCTTCCTGACCCAGGGATGTAACTCACGTCTTCTGCTTTGGAAGGTTGATTCTTTACCACTGAGCCACGTGGGAAGACTTATATCTCCCTTGGTGCATAGAACTAATGTTGCAACCCAAGGAAATCAGGCTGTGACCTGCCCAAGGAGAGGAGAGGAAGTGATCAGATCTAAGGGGAAGCCAGCCGTCTGAGATCTAGGATCTCTCCCAGGGATTCTTCTCCTGTCTGTGATAGTCTCACACTGAGGTATGTGGTCCCAGGGCTCAGAAAATTTTAGGAGTCTGAGGAATTCTAAGTGAATTGTCAACTGAAATGAACCAATTGAAATAAATCTGGAAAGCTACCTGCCTTTTTCTGAACTTGGCATCCTGCAGGTATGCAGATGCTAGAGAAGCAGGATGAGGTGAAGTCTACACAGCAGGCAGACAAATTACCCCAAAGCCAGGGCAGAAAGCAAAGTTTCTAGGCTGTCAGATCTCTCTGGTTCTGGGTCATGTTTCTAAACGTGCATTGCCCAATATGGTGGTCACTAGTCATTTGTGGCCATTTACACTTACATTTAAATTAGTTAGAAGGAAATGAAAAATTCAGCTCCTCCATTGTGCTGACACCTTTCAAGTGCTCAGTAACCAACTTAAGCTGGCAGCTACCATCTTGGAGAGTGCCAATACAGATATTCCCATCATCACAAAAGTTTTGTTGGACAGCGCTGGTCTAAAGCACAAAAATAGACATGAAAGTCCAGTAACCCTCTGATCCTTTTCAGAACGCTATTTCCAGACTGAAACTCCCTATTTAGGCTTTCAAACAATTAATCAAAGCAATTAAAGATGAACAGGATGTTCTTCCTCTGTGGATGACCTGGAAGTATTTCAAGATATACGGGGGGAAATCCCTTAATTTCTTTTGTACATGAGGTTTCCTTTTTTATGGGGAAAAGTAAGGAAATCCACACATCATTTGACACTCAAGCATGTAACACTGCAAAACTTAGACTAGCAAATCTTTTCTTTATAAGTAGTGGAAATTTACACATAAATTAGCTCAAGGAGGCAAATTTTAAAAATCTGCTGTCAACTACCTGAAAAGAAAAAATTTTAAGAAAACACAAGCAGTGTGCTAATTGCTTGCTACAGAGGATGAGATGGCTGGATGGCATCACTGACTCGATGGACGTGAGTCTGAGTGAACGCCGGGAGTTGGTAATGGACAGGGAGGCCTGGCGTGCTGCGATTCATGGGGTCGCAAAGAGTCGGCCACGACGGAGCAACTGAACTGAACTGAACTGTCACAGATACCTCAAGGGCCTTGTTGTGCTACTTAGGCCAATTTGAGTTCAGAATGTACTCAAAAATATTGTTTTAGAACTGCTTCGTATATATGCACATGTAGGTTTGTGTGTTTATGTGTGCACATCAAAAGTATATTCTGTCCCTGGATCAAACCAAACTGTCAGTTGTATCAAACCAAATTTTCAGTGGGAGTTAATTTTATTCATTCTAATCACATGATATTTTTTTAAGAGTGAGAAGTCTCTGACCAGGGTTTCCCTTAGATTTTCCCTTAGAAGGTAGGCAGGGCAAGGCAGCCTTCCTTCTCCAAGGCTCTGCTTCCTACACCTCTGCTCTGGGCTTCTTTTTTCATTGTTTCATTTATTTTCTTTTTAATTTTGACTGCACTGGTTCTTCCTTGTAGCACATGGGCTCATCATTGTGGTGCATCAACTTTCTCTAGTTGCATCAAGAGTTCAGCTGCCAGACAGCATGCAGGATCTTAGTTCCCAAGTTCAGTTCAGTTCAGTCACTCAGTCGTGTCCGACTTTTTGCAACCCCATGAATTGCAGCACGCTCTGCCTCCTTGTCCATCACCATCTCCCAGAGTTCACTAAAACTCAGGTCCATCAAGACAGTGATGCCATCCAGCCATCTCATCCTCTGTCGTCCCCTTCTCCTCCTCCCCTCAATCCCTCCCAGCATCAGAATCTTTTCCAATGAGTCAACTCTTCCCATCACATGGTCAAAGTAGCAAATTTCTAGCTAAAAATTTGTAAACATGTGCTATTTTTTTGTTTAAATATAACCTAGGGAAAATAATACCAAATTTCCATTAAGCCAGTGTGAGGTAGTGCATTATTTGAATACTATAGATGTCCTACAGTTACAGAGATGTTGATGGAGCTCTTTATAAACTATTCTTATTTACCCCCTCTATTCACCTTTTATTGAGATTTTTTAACATCTTGCATAGAATAAGCAAAATGGAAATTCTAGGAAAATCTAGGGTTTAAATTTACTATGCCATTGATAACTATATAAAACTAGAAGGAACATGTCCAGTGCAAACTGCATGTGCTTTATAAGCAGTATTCACATGCAACATGATTATTCCTCTGTAGTTAGAGTAGCAGGAAGACCAGACCATTCTCTAAACTTAACACAGAAAGAGTCCATAAATCTATTCATAATAAGAGAATCCAACTGAAGTCTAGTTTTCTTTCAGGATTAGATCACATAGAAGGATCATCTTCTTCAGTGACCACAGAACCCTGGAGGATGACTCAGATCCAGAATTTGGCACCCCAGTATAGCTATCTTTGCTGCACTCTCTCTAGCTCCTCAGAAGTTCAGGCTGGATTTGCTCCTTTCCTGTTCTAGCTGTCATAACATAGTTCCTTTTGATGTAACCAATTAAGTTGTTCTAGATTTAATAATTTCCCAAGGTGATATAAAACTCCATATATACAAGTTGCTTTGTGAAAGAATCCCATACTCAAAAAGTTTCGGCAACACTTCCTGAAGGAAGGCTTCCCTGATCCTACCCTCGATTAGGTTACATCCCTCTAGGGTATGATTTTATGGCTTCATATATCATACTTGAGAGTTAATATTCATTTTATTGCCTACCACTGACCTTTACAATAAACTCTCCATGAGCAGAAATTTTTGCATTGTATCCTCAACCCCTTACAAAGTACCTGGTTTGTTGTAGACCCTAGAACACAAATTGAATGAAAATTGACAAACAAATTCATCCTCTTGGATACTTGAATTTCTTAATTGTAGACTCTAAGACGTCCTTCAGTGAAAGAGCCTGCTTCACATTTCTGTCATAGGGCATGCACGCTCAGTCGCTAAGACATGTCCAGCTCTTTTCGACCCCATGGCCTGCCAGGCTCCTCTGTCTATGGAATTTTCCAGGCAAAAATAATGGAGTGGGTTGCCATTTCCTTCTCCAGAGGATATTTCCAACCCAAGGACTGTGAACCCATGTCTCCTGAGCCTTCTGCATCAGCAAGGTGGATTCTTTACCTACTGAACCACCTGGGAAGCGGTCACAGTATTTACCCGCAATATTTTACTATATATCCTTTCTTATGTAGTACCTCCCATTTCTGTAGATTTTGTATCCCTTAGAATACCTTTTGGGGAAACATCTTCTAGAAAATAAAATACCACTGAGAGGGGAGTGATTTATTATGCGCTGACAGTATGGAAAGAAAATAGGCCTAGATTTAGATTAGATTAGCTGACACATCTGTCTGATCCACTGGGGAAATCCTAGACTCACGAAACAGATTTGTAACAAAACCACATCCATTTGATGGCAAAACAAATAACTCAGAGATGCAAGCTTAATACCTCATGAAAAATGTAAATTAGTTAAATTATTTAAGAGCAATGTGGTATGATTGAATCAAATATCTTTGAGAAAAATGAGAGAAGTAGAAAATAGAATTAGCAAGTAGCAAACAAGTGGGCTTTCCAGGTGGCGCTAGTGGTAAAGAACTCTCCTGCCAGTGCAGGAGACATGAGAGACTCGGGTTTGACCCCTGGATTGGGAAGATTCCCTAGAGGAAGGCATAGCAACCCACTCCAGTATTCTTGCCTAGAGAATCCCATGGACAGAGGAGCCTGGAAGGCCACAGTCCATAGAGTTGCAAAGAGTCAGACATAACTGAAGCAACTTAGCATGCATATCCACAAACAATAGTAAGCAAGTGGTAAATATGAGATGGTGTAACAAGGAAAACCCTGTTTTCTACTCATTTAACTAATGTCATTCATTTCCACCCAACTGTGGAAAGTTGGGTACACTAGCTCGGGAGACCGAAAGAGAATATAAAAACTCCAAGAACCAATATTCAAGAAGAATATTTAGCACTGAATCTGTAAGCCCACGTCTGTTTTCTCAGCCGCATTGGTGAAGTGGAAAAGAAGCTAGTAGAACGAAGTTCTAAATATTATTTCTCCTATAGTAGTAGTTAAGTCGCTAAGCTGTGTCCAACTCTTGTGACCCCAGGGACTGTAAGACTGAAGAAAAAAGCCTTACAGAGAAAAGTTGATAAGAATAATATCTGTGTTTGTAATACCTTTGTTCTAATACCTATAGAACAAAGACTTGTTAGTTTTTCACGTTAATTTTCTTGAGCAAGCTTCAGACTATGATTAGAAGCTAAATTTCAGGACTCTTTTATTTTTAATTCCAGGAAGACGCCATGGCAAAGATCTCTGTTTAAGTGTGGTCAAATACTCATTGTGTAAACAGTATGGATCAAGTTATTCAATTTCCAGTCAAGGGCATAATCGTAAAGTTTGCATTTGAAAGTTCATAATCATGCTCTCATTCAGTATTGTAATTTTCATAGGCCTTAGCAATTAAAGAAAGGATTGGCTATCCTGATGACATTATTTCAAATGACGACAAACTGAATAATGAGTACCTTGAGGTAAGTCTTAAAAAGACTCTACACTGATGATGCCTGAGGCTGGGGGCAATGTTGTTTCTTGCTATGGGGGAGCCGGACCATATGTGGGCATGTACCCAGAGCTTTTATTATATTAAGCCTTTAACACTGAAGCCAGAACTGTTTGTTTTAGTGTTAGCTCATTGGCCAGGTCTATACTTGGTTTTCTTATTTTGCTTTCCATATAGTCCGTTTTAAGAGTAGTGATAAAAACTTGGTGTTTTTTTTTAAGAGCATTAAAGCACAGATATTTAAGTGATGAACAGGCAGTACTCAGGCTTCTTATACATGCCTAAAAAGTCAAGTTTTCTTCGGGTTTCTTTCCAATTTCTAATTATTCCTCCACTGGATTAAGCTGATCATGTCTTCTCTGTTTAGAAAAAAAAAGCATCTATTATTTGAGAATGAGAAACTCTTTTATTCCCCTTGTGTAATGTAGATGCTGAAACCAGAATTGATTGAAGTATGGATTTTAGAGTCAGATAAGAGCTATTGCTAACCTTGTAGTCTCCACGACTACTTTCCGCCTTGGTGACAAGGTGGTCCTTGCCTAGATCCAGGGATGATGATTTCTAATCTTTGATTTCTAGCCTAACTTGAGAGTTTGCAAAGCACAATGTCCTCATTTCTTATTCTATTGCAGAAAAGCTTGACTTTTTTAAAAAATGAGCTCACTGTTGTATGTGAGTCCTCGGGGCCCTTGTGGCAGGAGTCTACTGGCTTGAACACATAGCCTCACAGCTGAGCTGCATGGGTTCAGATCTTAGCTCTGCCACACACTAACTGGCTAAGGGCGTTAACTCAAAGTCAGACTCCTAGGGTTCAAATCTCAACTTCATCACGAATTAACTTGGACAAGTGACTTATCTGTGCCTCAGTTTTCTCAACTTAAAAATGGTGATAACAGCCCATCTTCATAAAATTATTTTGAGGATTAGAAGCATAAGTGTTTTTATAACACAGCAAATAAGAATGCTGTTATCTGTCATGTAAGGACTGATATCAATATAGAAAAGCTTGTTTGACTCTTAGCTTCATTTAATTAGAAAAGAATACACTGAAGGAATGGTTCAGCCAGAGCAGCACTGACTTGTATAGAATTAATTAGAACTTAATTTTTCTTTGGCAAGTTTTAATGCTCTCTGCTAACTTTATTAAGTGATAATCTCTTAATGCTATTTAGCAAAACTTTGGAGACATGTTTTTAATATTATTCTCAAAATTCTTTTAAATTAATATAGTTGAGCTACCAGGAAGAAGAATACTTTGAGAATATAATTCAAAACTTGAAGTTTGGCCAAAATAGACAACTAAAGAAGCTTCGTGAAAAGGTGGACAAGGATGAGTATGTATATTTCAGTTTTCTAATATGTTCATTCAGAAGAGGGCCTTTGTTGGATTAAGAACCTGACTTAGAATAAATGTTACAAGGTGGAATGTTCTCTTTCTATTGAGTACTTGTAAAAGCATCTAAGAATATAGGAGGATTTAATCAAAATATAAATTTTTTCCATAAGGTGTCAGACTACCTTTGATTTCTTCTCATATTACTGTCTGTCCCTTCTACTTTGTTTGTGGACAGAGCTCCCTAGAACACTTTAGTCTAAGCAGTCCTTAGCTCCTTCAAACCTTCTTTGAGTCTATTATTGTACTCAGAATTATCATCTACCCTCAGCCCCACCTACCTTTCTATTGTTCAGCCATCCTGCAACTCCATCCCCTACCTTGCTTGTCCAGGTAACACTTCTCTCAACCTTGTGAGAACCAAATCTGAGATATCAGGATTCAGTCGCATTCATAGCTTTCAAATGATCTTAGTCTCTGCTTACTGGTGGTATTAGTACATCATAGTAATGATCAGCTTAATGTTTATTTTTCAGTTAAATGAGTGTGTTTAAAATATTTATCAACATAAGTGTTTATGCACTTAAATCCCCAGAGCTGTCTGTGTGGACTTTTTCCCACACAGCTCCAAGAGAATAGGAGAGCACTCATCACAGTGCTGGATACATAGGAGATTCTCAACTAAAACTAAGTTAATGAGTGAGCAAATGCAAAGTAAATATACTAATTTGATCTTTGTTGTATCTGACACAATACCATGCTGCTGCTGCTGCTAAGTCGCATCAGTCGTATTTGACTCTGTGCAACTCCGTAGATGGCAGCCCACCAGGCTCCACCGTCCCTGGGATTCTCCAGGCAAGAACACTGGAGTGGGTTGCCATTTCCTTCTCCAATTCATGAAAGTGAAGAGTGAAAGTGAAGCCGCTTAGTCGTGTCTGACTCTTAGTGACCCCATGGACTGCAGCCTACCAGGCTTCTCCATCCAAGGGATTTTCCAGGCAAGAGTACTAGAGTGGGGTGCCATTGCCTTCTCCGAATACCATGCTAGTGAAGTGTATGGTTCACTCCTGTATTCCTTTATTCTTTCACCAACATTTGTTAAGCGAATATTTTGGAATACTGACCAGGTCAAGGTGGGAACTGGAAAAATCAAAGGTGAACTTTAATTCAATTACCTTATATTATAATAGTAGAGTGTAGGAAAGATGTGTTATAATAAACTGCCTCCAGGAGGGAAATGTGCCAAGAAAGGGACAAAATGCAGAAGGACTATTTGATGACAGAGTGTTCTATTCTCAGTAAACCAAGTACAGGTTGGACAAAATTCCCAGTATGAAAATGCCAATACATTTCAATCCCTGTACAATATTTTGAACCCTTCAGGTATTCTGAAGAAGAGACCAATTTCTTT